>RJWJ010048761.1:0-10486 GCA_004363605.1 Indri indri | reverse complement strand
TGTGTGTGTGTGTGTGTGTGTGTGTGTGTGTGTGTGTTTTAACTGTTGAGATGCTTGAGTTCCTTGTATATTCTGGATATTAGTCCTTTGACAGATGAGTAACTTACAGATTATTTTCTCCAATCAAGAGGTTGTCTCTTCATGCTGTTGTTTGTTTCTTTTGCAGTGCAGAATCTTTTTAGTTTAATATAGTCTCATTTGTCTATTTTTGTTTTCATTGCCTGTGTTTTTGAGATCTTAGGCATAAAATCTTTGTCTAGACCAATGTCCTAAAGAGTTTTCCCTATGTCTTCTTCTAGTAGTTTTGTAGTTTCAGGTCTTACATTTAAGTCTTTAATCCATCTTGAGTTGACTTTTGTGTATAGTGAGAGATAGGAATCTAGTTTCATTCTTCTGCATATGGTCATCCAGTTTTCTCGGCCTCATTTGTTGAAAAGGGTGTCCTTTCTCCCATATATGTTCTTGGCAGTTTTGGTGAAAATTGATTGGCTCTAAATATGTGGATTTATTTCTGGGTTCTCTGTTCCATTAGTCTATGTGTCTGTTTTTATACCAAGATCTTGCTCTTTTGGTTATTATAGCTTTTTAATATGTGATACTTCCAGTTTTGTTATTTTTGCTCAGGATTGCTTTGGCTATTCAGCCCCTTTTACTTTCAGTCTATATGTGTCTTTATAGGTAAAGTGGTTTTTTTGTAGGCAGCATAAACTTGGATCTTTTTAAAATTTTTTATTTATTATGGGTACATAATAGTTGTATATATTTATAGGGTACATGCGATGTTTTGACACAGGCATACAATGTATAATAATCAAATTAGGGTAATTGAGGTATCCTTCACCTCAGCCATTTATCATTTCTTTGTGTTAGGAATATGATCATTTCAATTGATGCTGAAAAAAACAGTCAATAAAATTCAACATCTCTTCATGAAAAAACTGGATATAGAAGGCACATACCTCAACATGATAAAAGCCATATATGACAGTCCCACAGTATGATACAGCTAGTGTTATACTGAATGGGGAAAAACTGAAAGCATTTTCTCTTAGATCTGGAACAAAACAGGATACCTACTTTCACCACTGTTATTTAACATAGTACTGAATATTCTAGCTAGAGCAATCATATAAGAGAAAGAAATAAAAGGCAACCAAATTAGAAAGAAAGAAGTCAAATTATCCTTGTTTGTGGAAGATATTATCTTATATCTAGAGAAACCTAAAGACATCACAAAAAACTATTAGAACTGATAAACAAATTCAGTAAAGTTGCAGGATACAAAATCAACTTACAAAAATCAGTAGCATTTCTATCTTCCAACAGGAAACAATCTGAAAAAGAAACCAGGGAAGTAATCCCATTTCCTATAGCAACAAATAAAATAAAATACCTAGGAATAAACTTAACCAAAGAAATGAAAGATCTCTATGAGGAAAAGTATAAAACATTGATGAAGAAATTGAAGAGGACACAAAAAATGGAAAGATATTCCATGCTCATGGAATGGAAGAATCAATATAGTTAAAATGTCCAGAGCTAGCTATAGAAGATGTCAGATGAGAAGAACCACCAGCCAGAGAGTCTCTGCAAGAAGGAGGAATTTTAGATGAAAGAGAAAAAACAAACACAGATGAACATAGATCGCATGAGCGTTTGAAGGAAGGGTGCCTGAATCTACAGGAGACTCCATGGGAAGAGGTTGCAGAGAAGAACTGGAAGGACAAAGGCAGGGATTAGGCCCTAAAAGGCTTGCATCTCGGACTGCCGGTGGGCTCCCGAGCTGCTGGAGAGACTTGCCAACACCAGCCCAGAGATTCCTGCCACCAGTGAGTGGAGAGCCTCCTGTGGACAGGGAAAAAGGCTCCCAGCTCCTTCAGGGCGCCTCCCACCCCACAGACCCAAGCCAGTCATGCCATATTGCTTCTTTACCCACAGGGGTCCAGTGGGTCCTGGGCCATGTGTGTGACTCCAGAGCCTGGTCATTCTGGGCGGACTGCCTCCCAGAGAGAGGGTGAGAGATGACCAGTGTGCAGACCTTCCTCCACCTAGTCCTTTATTCTTCCCTTCCCTTCCCCCACTGGCGGCTGCCAAGAGAGACAATTTAGCCACCACCTAGAGGCATCCACGGGGAATGGGGCTTGGACCTTTCCTTTTGGGGTCCTGCAGTGGACTGAGAGGTGCTTGGAATGTGAGCTCTCTACCCACTGGTCCTTCCTGATGCTGCTTGCCTGGTGACTCCAGCAGAGTGGGGCAAACCCCTAGGTGAGGGACATTGAACCAGCTTGGGCACCCCATGGGTGACTTGGAACCATCATTCTTCTCCCTGGCATGGATATGGATCAATCTCTGGGGCCTGGGGGACAGGCCTGCAGGCCAGATCCCATACACCCAGGTCTTGATTGCATTCCCTAGGGGCACAGAGGGGATATTTGTGAATTATTCTTCTGAGGTGTGGATGCCTACAGGGGCAGATCAGGAGTGAGAATGCGGAGTGGGTCCTAGCTGTGGCATGCTCACTGGGCACCCCTCCTCCCACAGGAAGTCCACGTTCGCAGAATTCTGGCAGAATTCTGGGCAGAGAACCTCCCAGCCCACAAAATAGTTGTGGGGGAGGTCAGCTGGCTGGAGGTCATGCCTGCCAGCAGAGGCCCAGGAGAAACCTCAGAATAGGGGAGGTAGAAAGGAGTGAGGCCTGCTCAAGAGTCTCAGACTATGGTATCAGATAGCCCCACCCTCACATGCAGACTTTCTGGTTGAGTGGGGCCACTTCAGCCCCTCCCTGGCAGCTCTGCCCAGAGGTGGGGAACAGACGTTTGACCCCTGCTAAAAGAATTTGTGGAGCTTGAGGGCAGGCTAACCCAACCCAGCCCTGCCCAGCCTTACTTCCCCAACCGCCCCTGTTGAGGTGGAGAATAAGGACACACTTGGAAGCTCCAGGGCCCATCCACCACCTGGGGCACTATAGTGCTCCTCTGGAGGAACTAGAGCTGGTTACAGAACCCAAAAACAACATTGCAGCTTATTCCTCCTAGCAAGCACCACCTACTGACAGGGAGGTCAATTTGCATGCCCTTTTACTGCATTTACTGGCTCATCATACAGGGGGTGGTCAATTCACACCCACAAGCACTACTTACTGGCTCAGAAACTAAACTGGGCATGTCATTATCTAAACAAAAGAAAATCCAAAGGTAAGAAGCAACAGCTGCTCCAGATGAGAAAGAATCAGTGAAAGAACTCCTGAAGTATGAAAAATCAGTGTGAAAGGACACCCCCAAAAGGGAACACCAGCTCTCTAGCAAAGGATACCAACTGAAATCAGAACACTGAAATGACAGATGAGGAATTGCAAACATGAATTGTAAAAAAACCTCAATGAAATGCAAGATAAAATGGAAACTCAACACAAGGAAACCACAAAAAAGAATGCAGTAAATGAATGAAAGATTCACTAAAGAAATCGAAATATTAAAAAAAAAATCAAACAGAACTTCTGGAAATGAGAAACTTATTCAAGGAATTACAAAACACAGTGGAAAGCCTTGAGAATAGGTTAGATCAAGCAGAAGAAAGAATCTCAGAGGTTGAAGGAAACGCCTTTCAATTAAACAAATCAGTTGCAGAGGTAGAGCAGAGAAATAAGAGAAAAAGCAAATCCTACAAGAAAAGTGGGATTATATGAAGAGGCCTAACATAAGAATCATAGGCATCCCTGAGGGTGACAAAGAAAATACACAAGGGTTAGATAATCTATTTGAGGGAATAATGGAGGAAAATTTCCCTGACCTTGCTAGAATCTAGATATCCAGTACAAGAAGCTCAAAGGACTCGAGGGAGATTCATTGCAAACAGGAATACACCATGGCAGAGTCATCAGACTGGCCAAAATAAACATGAAAGAGGCCCTCCTCTGAGCTGTAAGGTGAAAGCAGCAGGTAACCTACAAAGGAAAACCCGTCAGACTAACTGCAGACTTCTCAACTGAAACCTTACAAGCCAGAGGGACTGGGGCCCCATTCTCAGTCTTCTCAAACAGAATAATGCCCAGCCTAGAATTTCGTGTCCTGCAAAACTAAGTTTCTTATACAAATGAGAAATAAAGACCTCTCAGAGAAGGAAACGCTGAGGAATTCATCAAGATAAGACCTGCCCTCCAGGAAGTACACAGAACAGCATTACACATGGATCAGCACAATAAACACTCACTAGTGTAAAATCATCCAAAAGCTGAAGGTCAAAGACCAGATGCCACAATGGCTCAAAAAAGAAAACAAAGCAACAAAGTTCAACTCAACAGGATGAACAGAAATCTGCCCCATTTGTCAATTCTTTCGATAAATGTAAATGGCTTGAACTGCCTGCTAAAGAGACATAGGCTGGCTGAATGCATAATATACACAAGCCGAATACCTGCTGTCTTCATAAAACACATCTAACCCACAAGGGTGCATTCAGACTTAAGGTGAAGAGACGAAAAACAATATTCCATGCAAACGGAAACAAAAAGAAAGCTACTATAGCAGTTCTGATTTCAGATAACTTAGTCTTCAAATCAACAAAAGTAATGAAAGGCAGAGATGGTCACTATATAATGGTAAAGGGAACAATACAACAAGAAGACATAGCAATTCTAAATATTTATGCACCTAATTCAGGTGCACCCAGATTCATAAAGCAAGTCCTACCTGATCTAAACAAAATGATAAATAGCAGCATTATAATAGCCAGGGACTTCAACACCCCTCTGACAGAACATGACAGAACCTCCAAACAGAAAGTGAACAAAGAAACAATGAACTTAAACAGAACTCTAGAACAAATGGGCCTGACTGACATTTACAGAGCATTCAACCCAAAAACCATTGAATATACATTTTTCTCATCAGCTCATGGGACATTTTCTAACATTGACTATATCCTAGGCCACAAAACATGTCTCAATGAATTTTTAAAAATAGAGGGGAGGTTTCCACTTCTTTGCAGTTGTGAATGGGGAGGGATGGGTATGTACATACATAATGAGTGTGATGCGCACCGTCTGGGGGATGGACACACCTGAAGCTCTGACTGGGGGGGAGGTGGTCAAAAACAGTATATGTAACCTAAACATTTGTACCCCCATAATATGTTGAAATTAAAAAAAAGAAAAAAAATAGAGGGAGGACTTTTTCCTGAAGAGGTATCAATAGTGTTGGTTACGAAGGGCTCTTTGGCTTTAATTCTTGGTGTGTGTGGTAGTGTAGTCGCTGTAAACAGTATCAGTGGTATCTGTGATTTCCTCAGTGGTTTAGCATGGTGTTATTAGTGGAGAGTATGGTGAAATTTTACTGGGGACAGGGTTGCTAGGAGGGCCACTGTTCAGGCCCTAGTGATGGTGGCAGTGGGCTAAGCAAGCTTGATCTTGGGCCTCAGGCCAGTGTATGCTGGTGCTGGTGTTAGTGGCACCAGGCAGGTTGATTCTTGAGCTTCCAGGTGGCTTGTTTGGATGTCAGTAGTGGCAGTGGTGGGCCATGTGGGTGAGCAGGTTCTTGGGTCCTTGGACAACCAGCACGGTGTGGGTGATGACAGTAGCAATGGCAGCATGATCCCCTGGGTCCTGATTGGTGTACACTGGTGTTGGTAGTGGCTGCAATGTGGAGTTGCCACCCGCAACCTCAGATACACAGCTCTCAGGGTCTCTTACTTCCATGACAGCAGCATCACAGTGCTGTGAAGAGTGGGGAGGGATGCCAACCTTCACACATGAACCCAAGCACAGAGGCCATGTTGCCAGTGGATATGCAGTCGCCACTCACAGCCCCAGACAGGTGGCACTCCAGTTTGCCTGCCCCAGTCTCTGGTGGCAGCAGCAGTGGCTATGCCTGCATCAGTGTGCAGAGGGAGATAAAGTGTCCTGCTCTCTTTGCAGGATCTTGAGCACAGAGGCCACTCTGTGAGAGGGGAATCTCTGTATCGGTTTGTGAGGCTGAACACAGAGTTTGTGCCACTGCTGGGGTGGGGTTGCTTCTTTCTCATAGCCCCAGATAGGGAGCTCTTGGCTCTGGAAAGCACATGATTTGGTTTCCTTTGTTCCAGGGGCTGCCTTTTTGGTGCACTGCACTGTGCTTTCCTTGGGGCGTGGTACTCCCTGTGGGCTAAACTAAGAATACTGGGGAACCCACAGCACTTTTGGGTCCTGGCAGTGCTGTGCTGCTGTAACCCTCCAGGCGGACACTGGCGGATTTCAGTGGTGGCTCCCAGGATGGGAAGATATGGGGGTTGTGTTTCCCAGTGCAGAATGCAGTCTGTGATGACTCTGGTCTCACAATGGTGCTCAGCTGCAGCTGTTCAGGTCTGGGGGATGGTGAGTGATCCGGCGTGAGCTCCCAGTTTTATGCATTATCTTTGGTGCGTCTCCAAGTCACCATCCGCACTAGTGTCAGGGTTAATGTGGGTAGAGGAGCTCTCCTGCGGTTCAGATTACAGCAGTCTTCTGTGCATGTGTGGACCAATAAAGTCTCTCACTTACCCTTTCCCTGCAATACTGAGCCCCTCTGGGCTGCCAGCCCAGGGCTCCCTTCCTACCTTCTCCTCATGTGGCTCAGGTATTTCCCGTGACTTCTTTATCAGACTCCAGTGTTTTCTTCTTGATGTTCTATTTGAGGTATGATTCATAATTTTGGCTTTTTTTTCTAGAGACGGTGGGTGTTCGATGTCTCTACTCAGCCATCTTGAGCTGGAATCCCCCCAACATTTTAAATCCCTGCATGTCACCTGGGTATTAGGCAGCCCCAGATCACAATGTGCAGCCATAGTGGTTTGCGATGATAAAAGAAATGTGTTTTTCTTATTCATACCCTTAATCACAAAGGGGTAATAATGAATACAAACCCAAGGGAAAAAAAAGGTAATAGCACCACATGACTTTGAGGTTAGGAAATTACACAGAGAACAGGTAAAAGATATTCTCCAGCAAAATTGCTGAGATAGGTTATTCAGTCTTTGAAAAAGTTATTATTGTGAATTTTCCCACCCAGAGCAGGATAGAAGCAGAGTCTGTGCTTTCTAAAAATCCTCTACCCTTTAATTAGGATGCGCAGCTAAGCCTATCCCAGTTGGAGAAACCCTTACCTTTAAGTCTTACTCAAAAGTTTCAAGTTCTAGTTCTATTTACGAGTTCTATTATGTACTTATAGGAATGTATGTTAGGTGTTCAAAAAATGCTGAAATAGGAAAATGGGAATGCTATGGGTTTGGTTTGATTTGTTTTTTGGAATTTGCATTTAAGAAAACTATTGGATAGAAGTTTTTAAATCTTATGAATAAAGGTACTGCCTGGGGAGAAGCACAGAGAAAGATTTTACCCATGCTCGCTGTGTTTTGAAGTGCCTAGAGATACTAATTTACACTTTAGAAATGTGTGTGGCCAGTGCCTATGTATAATGTTACCATAGCAGGGATGCTTCAGCTGACCTGGCAGCTGGGTGAGTGTGAGAATATGCAGTGTGATTGCAAAATAGAAACTAAAAAGGGAAACCACCTCTCTCCTGGTGCTGTTCCTGTTTTCAGAAAATGAAACTTATTCAGAGAGATTACCCTGGTTCCTACAAATATTAATATTTATAAATCTTTTTCTTGGAACATAGGCCTTGCTCATATTTCCTAGAACATAGGCGTTGTTCATATAGAGCAAAGATTTGCTTGCTGTTCCCGGAATGAGGAAAGCCATCTTGAGTGGTTAATCAGGTATGGGTGGTAGAACACAATACTTCTCATGTTGTGATCTGCCACCAGCTGTAACAGCATCACCTAGAATCTTGTTAGAAATGCAAATCTTAGGCCTTATTCTAGACTGACTGAATCAGAAATTCTATGGTTGGGACCCAGAAATCTATGTTGATAAGCCTTCCAGGTAATTCTAATAATGCTTCCAGACAACCATATGATATGATGAGTGTAACTGAAAATACTTTTACTTCCATAAAGTGAAACTCTATACTTTTTCCTTAAGTTTTTTTTTTTTTAAATCGACCCTCTTTTTTGTTTTAAGTCTATGTAAAGGATGTTTGACTAAAGTTTGTTCATCTAGAAGAGCTGGTGGCTAGTTCAGTAGCATTGACACCTGGTAGAGGAACATTCAGTTATTCCCAGTGGGTTCTCTTGATCACCACAATGGCCTGTAATTTGGAAATAATGTGTTCCTACACGATACAACATTCCCTCCTGTATTCACACATAGACATGTTTACAATAATCTTTCAAATGAACTTCCAAAAAGTTGATATAGTTAATAACACAGATTCCCATTCTTATTCTTTTTTCAAAAATTAATTCAACACTATTTCTTTTTGCTGTGGTTTGAATGTGTCCCCCAAAGTTCATGTGCTGGAAACTTGATCTCCAATGAGGCAGTGTTGGGAGGTTGGGTCATAGGGGCACTGTCCTTGTGAGTAGATTAATACCATTGTCATGGGAGTAGGGTCCTTATAATAGGATGAATTCTGCCCCCTCTTGCTCACTCCACTCTCTCTTTGCCCTTCCGCCATGGGATGACCCAGCAAGAATGCCCTGACCAGATGCAGCCCCTTGACCTTAGACTTCCCAGCCTCCAAAGCCGTGAGCCAATACATTTCTATTTATTATAAATTACCCAGGCTGGGCACAGAGGCTCACCCCTATAATCCTAGCACTCTGGGAGGCTGAGGCAGGAGGATTGCTTGAGCTCAGGAATTTGAGGCCAGCCTGAGCAAGAGCAAGACCCTGTCTCTACTAAAAATTGAAAAATTAGCCAGGCATCAAGGTACACACCTATAGTCCTAGCTACTCAGGAGGCTGAGGCAGGATTCAGCCCAGGAGTTTGGGGTTGCAGTGAGCTATGATGACACCACTGCACCCTAGCCAGGGCAACAGAGCAAGACTCTGTCTCTAAATAAATAAATAAAAATAAATTACCCAATCTGTGGTATTCTGTTATAGCAGCACAAAGTGGATTAAGACACTTTTCAACATTAATTTTTTAGACTGCAGTTGGGCAGTCTTTGATTGGAAACTTGATGTGGGAAAATGACTTTACTTCTCCATAGTCCTAAGCAGAAAACAAGATGCCCTAGCTACATTTATGCTGAACTAATTTGGACCATTGCCCTTGTTAGAACACCAGGAGGATTTGTTTCATTCATTCATTCATTAATTATTCATTTATCAATTTGATAAATACTTATTAAGTATCTACTATGTGCTAGGCACCAGTGTAGGCACTTGAGATAGATCAGTACACAAAAATCTGTCTTCATGTGTCACGGTTCAGTTCACAGCTGAACTTTGAAGTGTTGCCTGGTTCTTAGGCTCTGGGCTTGGAAAAATCACAAGCCTTGGCCCACGCAATGGGGAGAGATAACAGACACTCAGCAAATATGGATGAAGAATTTATTGTGAGGAAAGTTTAAGGGTGCACAGCAAAAGTACATTTCCTAAGAGGAAATGGATCTGTCTCCATGAGTGGAGAAGACCCTGTCTACTTCTATGTTTTTCTTTTTATATGCTTTATGTTTAGGTAAAGGTTAGTTATCATTATTTATAACTATATGTCACTGCTTTGGGGACTGAATTCTTTCCAGGTATGGACATGACTTAAAGGTTATGTTCCAGTAATTCTAGTATATGTATGATGGGGAAAGTTTCATAACCATTTATGGTGCTTTTTCCATTCTCTGACTGGTGGTCAGTGTTCCATGGCCTGATCAACCCATTCTTTAAGACTGAAATAACCATTCCCTCTTTTTATTTTTCTGCAACCATTTTCTCTTTGTTGTTTTTCTATAACTGCTTTCTCTTTTCTGTTTTTCTGATTTCCATTACCGCTCACTTGTTTTTCTGTCCCTAACACATGTTTTTCTGTCCCTAACACATGGAGCCTGTATTCTATCAAGAAGAAAAGACAACAAACTGAATTGTGTTCCCCCTCTTTCTCCAAAATTCATACATCGAAGCCCTAATCCTCAATGTGATAGGGCCTTTGGAGACAGGGCCTTTGAGGAGGTAATTAAAGTTAAATGAAGTCATAGGGTGGGGCCCTAATCCCATAGCACTGATGTCCTTACAGAAAGAGGAAGAGACATCAGTGCTTGTGCACTTGCTCTCTCTCTCTCTCTCCCTGTGCACACACTGAGGAAAGGCCATGTGAAGTCACAGTGGGAAGGCAGCTATCTGCAAGCCAGGAAGAGAGGTCTCACCAGAAATCAACCCTGCTGACACCTAGATCTTGGAATTTAGCCTCCAAAACTGTGAGAAAATAGGTTTCTGTTGTTTAAGCCACCCAGTCTGTGATTTTTCATCATGGCAGTCCAAACACACCAATACAATAATAAGTAAATGAGATAATGTGGGTTAAGTGCTATGGAAAAAAAGAGAGCAAGTAGAGAAAGGAAGAGGAATTATATATGGGGAGAGGAAGGGGTCCAAGGGGCCCTCTATCACAGCTGCTAAGTGATAGAGAGGAAAACCT
>RJWJ010048760.1:0-10486 GCA_004363605.1 Indri indri | reverse complement strand
GAGGCACACAATGGATGCACCAGCAGTATGGTGCCTGCCATCTGGGCTCGGGACTATAGTAGGGGAAGCAGCCCCATGCAGGCTGGCAGCTGGGTACTCTGTACTTAAGAAGTTCTCAGTTTGCCAATGGCAGCGTTTCTTGGGCTCATGAGGGTAGAGGGGCTTGCTGACAGTTGGGGGGCCAGCAGTCTGCTACAAATATGAGCAGAGGAAAGGCATAAACCCACACCTACATTTTCTGTGGGGCTACAGATTCCTCAGGGTCAAAATCTTGCTCCTTTTAGTTCTGCTCTGCAACTTCTTCCTGTGGAATGTTCAGTATGTTCTGGCCCTCTTTCCTCATTCCACCTGGGCTACGCTTTTTCACTGAAACTTTTTCTTTATTCTGAGATAATCTGAGGATCGATGTCTTTAGTCGGCCAATTTGCCTCACTGCTCCAATATATTTATCTTCTGAAGAAAAAATTCAAACTTCAACTCAAGTTTTTGAAATAACCCAGACAGACAAAAATAAAGACAGCTGACTACAAAAGAATGAACAAAGACTACGTCACATATAGGACACTGTAAAGCAACCACATATTTGAATATTGGGTGTTCTAGAAGGTAAGAGAGCCCAAAATAATTTAACAAAATAATAGCTGAAAACTCTCCCAGTATACCAATGGATTTAGACATCCAGTTACAGGAAGCTCAGAGATCCCCAAATAGATACAACCCCAAAACATCTCCATGGCACATTATAGCCAAACTGTCAAAAATTAAAGACAATAAGAGAATTCACCCCTGCAGGGTACCACTTTGGCTTAAGTGTTGGGTGTATAACTGTTCTAGGTAGTCAAGTCACCATTTCCTGGGATGCAGGTTGCTTTTTCAATTTAGGCACCAGGGCAGTGTGTCTTTTCTGAGCAAGAAAGGTACTGTTTTCCCAGGTGGGAGGGTACTGCTTTAGCTCAAGCACAGAGGAGTGTGACTGCTCTGGGTGGCCAAGGCACAATTTCCCTGGATGCCTGGCATTGCTTCTGCTCTGGCACATGGTGATGGGATGCAGCAGCAACTTGGAGGGTTATATGGAGTGGCTCCACCATAGCACTCTTCCCTTGACTGACCGTGTATACCTTCAGTTCGAATCCTGTAGGGCAGGGCACAGCATCAACTGCTAGGAATTTTTGGAGCAGCTCCACAAAGACTCCAAAATGTTTCCAAAGTTTCTGCTTCTGCCTGGGGACATGGAAGAAGTAGGTGGAGATACTCCACTTCTGCTTGGCCCTCAGGGAAGGGTGTAACAGCTGCTTGTAGCTTGGGTTGGGGATGTCAGGCCACCACATAAGGGTGGTTTGACAGTGGCTTAGCCTTAAGGATGAAGGGGAGCCATGGCTGCTCATCCCTGGAGCAAGATCCCCTCCAGCTTTTGTTCCAGTTCCAGGATAGTTTAATACAATAGCCATGCAGGACACAGAGAGTAGGGCCGTTTCAGCTCCTTCTCTGTGGCTAGCACAGCTATGTGGATTCCAGGCAACTCCCTCAGCTGGGTTTCATGCCTGTGAAGACTGCAGGGGTCCCCGGTGCTGAGGGCTGTAAGTGTTCAAAGTGTTGATGGGCATTTTCTGGGATACTCTTACTTACCTTCTTGTTGCAGGGATAAGTTCTTCCTGGTTTCCAGCTGATCCCAGTTGGGGAATGAGGTTGTGGAGACCTAGTGTTTCTTTCTATCCTCTATATGTCTATTCTGAGTTTCAGTGTTTCTGTTATTCCTTTGATGTACTCTTGCCCTCTCCTTTAGTTATTTTCATTAAAATGTAGTTGTATCTTTATTGTTTTGGCTGTCTTTGAGAAGATGATGAGTGCTTGGGGTATCTAATTAGCCATTTTACTGACATCACTGTCTGTCTTGTTTTTGATGGTAGCCCTTCTAATGGGTGAGGTGGTATCTCATTGTGGTTTTTATTTACATTTCC
The DNA here is from genome assembly GCA_004363605.1 of Indri indri. Lineage (NCBI taxonomy): Eukaryota > Metazoa > Chordata > Mammalia > Primates > Indriidae > Indri > Indri indri. The sequence continues at coordinate 8,528 of RJWJ010048760.1, read as the reverse complement.
CTAATGATTAGTGATGTTGGGCATTTTTTCATATACTAAAGTCCATTTGTATACCCTGTTAGGCAAAATGACTACTCAAGTCCTGTGCCCATTTTTAAATTAGATTGTGTGCATGAAATACTTTGAATGTGCTGTTAGACTCAATTTACTAGTATTTTGTAAAGAATTTTTGTATCTGTATTCATAAGAGATATTGGTCTTTTGTTGTGATATCTTTTATCTGGCTTTCGTATTAGGGTAATGCTGGCCACATAGAGTGTATTGCGAAGGATTCCCTCTTTTTCTTTTTTTCTTTTTGGACAAATTTGAGTAATATTGGTTTCAATGCTTTTTTTTTTTTTAGCTTCAGCATATTATGGGAGTACAAATGTTTAGGTTACATATATTGCCCTTGCTCCACCCGAGTCAGAGCTTCAAGTGTGTCCATCACCCAGAAGGTGCACACCGGAACCATTAGATGTGTACATACCCATCCCTTTGTCCCCCCCACCCCACCTGCCCGACACCTGATGAATGTTATTACTATATGTGCACTTAAGTGTCGATCAGATAAAACCAATTTGATGGTGAGTACATGTGGTGCTTATTTTCCATTCTTGGGATACTTCACTTAGTAGAATGGGTTCCAGCTCTATCCAGGATAATGGAAGAGGTGCTAGATTACCTTTGTTTTTTGTGGCTGAGTAGTACTCCATGGTATACATATACCACATTTTATTAATCCACTCATGGATTGATGGGCACTTGGGTTGTTTCCACATCTTTGCAATTGTGAATTGTGCTGCTATAAACATTTGGGTGGAAGTCTCCTTCTTATAGAGTATCATTTGTTCTTTTAGGCAGATGCCCAGTAATGGGATTGCTGGATCAAATGGTAGATCTCCTTGTATCTCCTTGAAGTATCTTCATATTGCTTTCCACAGAGGGTGTACTAGGTTGCAGTCCCACCAGCAGTGTATGAGTGTTCCTATCTCTCCGCAACCATGCCAACATTTATTGTTTTGGGACATTTTGATAAAGGCTATTCTCACTGGAGATAGGTGATATCTCATTGTGGTTTTGAATTGCATTTCTCTAATGATATTAGAGATGTTGAGCATTTTTTCATATGTTTGTTAGCCATTAGTCTGTCTTCTTTTGAAAAGTTTCTGTTGTTGTCCTTTGCCCACTTTTTTGATAGGGTTGTTTGATTTTTTCTTGTTGATTTTCCTGAGTTGTATATAGATTCTAGTTATCAGCCCTTTATCAGATGTGCAAAAGTTTTCTCCCAATCTGTAGGTTGTCTGTTTGCTCTTGTGATAGTTTCCTTGGCTGTGCAGAAGCTTTTTAATTTGATCAGGTCCCATTTATTTATTTTGGTTGTTGCTGTGATTGCCTTTGGGGTCTTCGTCATAAATTCTTTGCCTACGCCAATGTCTAGAAGCGTATTTCCAATGTTTTCCTCTAGAATTCTTGTAGTTTCATTCCTTAGGTTTAATTCTATTACCCACCGTGAGTTGATTTTTGTGAGAGGTGAAAGGTGTGGATCCTGGTTCAGTCTTCTACCCATGGCTATCCAGTTTTCCCAGCACTATTTATTGAATAGGGATTCTTCTCCCTAGTGTATGTTTTTGTCTGCTTTGTCAAAGTTTAGATGGATATATGAGGATGGCTTTATATCTGCGTTGTCAGTTCTGTTCCATTGGTCTAAGTCTCTGTTCTTGTGCCAGTACCATGCTGTTTTAGTTGCTGTAGCCTTGTAGTGTAGTTTGAAGTCTGGTAAGTTGATGCCTCCCAATTAGTACTTTTTGCTTAAGATTGCTTTTTTTATACTGGGTCTTCTCTGGTTTTATATGAAGTGTTGAATTATTTTCTCTAGATCTGTGAAAAATGATGTTGATAATTTAATAGGGATTGAATTTAATCTGTAGAACCCTTTGGATAGTATAGACATTCTAACAATGTTGATTCTGCCAACCCTTGAGCACGGTGTTGTTTCCACCTCTTTACGTCCTCTGCTATTTCCTTCCTCAGTGTTTCATGGTTCTCCCTGCAGAGGTCTTTTACCTCCTTAGTTAAATATATTCCTAGGTACTTTATTTTCTTTGCTAGTATTGTGAAGGTTATTGAGTCTTTGATTTGGTTCTCAATTTGACTGTTGGTATATAGGAATGCTACTGATTTCTGATTGATTTTGTAACCTGAGACTTTGCTAAATTTGTTTATTGATTCCCATAGTCTCATGGCCGAGTCTGTGGGGTTTTCTAGTATAAGATCATATCGTCAGCAAAGAGTGATAGTTTGACTTCTTCTGCCCCCATTTGGATGCCCTTGATTTGCTTCTCTTGTCTGATTGCTCTGGCTAGGCCTTCCAGCACTATGTTGAATAGAAGCGGTGATAAAGGGCAACTTTGTCTGGTTCCAGTTCTAAGTGGATATGTTTTCAATTTTTCCCCATTGAGTATGATGTTGGCTGTGGTTTTGTCATATACGGCCTGTTCATTTTTAGGTAAGTCCCAGTTATGCCTATTTTGTTAAGCATTCCTATCTTAAATGGGTATTGAATTTTGTCAAATGCTTTTTCTGCGTTTATTGAGAGGATCATATGATCTTTGTTTTGACTTCTATTTATATGGTAATTTACATTTATAGATTTGCATATGTTGAACCATCCGTGCATCTCTGGGATGAAGCCCACTCAGTCGTGATGGATTATTTTTTGATAAGCATCTGAATTTGGTTTGCTAGGATTTTGTTGAGAATTTTTGCATCTATATTCATAAGGTATATTGGTCTGTAGTTTTCCTTTTTTGTTGAGTCCTTTCCTGGCTTTAAGGAGATGTTGGCTTCATAAAACGTGTTGGAGAGGATTCCTTCCTTCTCAATGTTGTGGAATAATTTCTGCAGGATAGGCACCAGTTCTTCTTTGTAGGTCTGGTAAAATTCGGATGTGAAACCATCTGTTCTGGGACTTTTCTTTTTAGGAAGGTTTTATATTGCTGTTTCAATTTCAGTACTTGCTATTGTTCTGTTCAGGAAATTCTGTTTCTTCCTGATTCAGCCAAAGGAGGCTGTGTGTTTCTAAGAATTTGTCTATTTCCTCCACATTTTCCACCATCATCTGTGCTTCCAAATGTTCTTCCCCATTGATAACCTAAATCAGGATACCTCTGCCAAGAAATGCGATGAAGAGGTCTCTAGGCATTGATTAGAGGACAAGCATGTAATGAAAACTTTTCAACAAGGGCCTTGGATCTCCACTGAGTGCTATGAGCATGCTTTTGGGCACTCACCAAAGTATTGTCTGGAAACTGGGTTTAGGAGCTTGTGGGAAAACCACCAGCTGATGGGCTTGAATTCCAGCTCTACATTTTGGCATTTGTTTTCTTTCTAATTCCTACAATAAATCAGCTATCTTTCCCAGATATTCACCCATGATACTAAGATCAGGCCAGGACTGTGCTGTTCAACCATTCACTTCAGAGTGATAAAAGCAAAAATGGCATAGCTGACAGCTCCAAGGGCCGATCTCTTCACAAAAACATCAAAAAAAAAAAATCAGGCAAAATCGTTGAGAATCAACTTTGACAGAACTCTGGAAAACATTAAAAGGTTTACAACAACGAATGGAAAGCCGAATCCAAAAAAAGGGAACTTCTTATTAACTACACTTCTTCTGCTGGGTTTGGGGTCGGTCTGTTCATCTTTTTCTAGCTCTTTGAGATGATTAATTAGGTTGTCTATTTGTGATTTTTCTGTCTGTTGAATATAGGCATTTATGGAAATAAACTTTCCTCTCAGGACTGCTTTAGCTGTGTCCCACAGATTTTGATAACTTGTGTCTCCTTTGTCGTTTAGGTCAAAGAATCTTTTGATTTCCCTCTTGATTTCCTCATTTATGAAATAATTGTTCAGCAGAAGGTTGCTTAGTTTCCATGACTTTGCATAGAGATGACAGTTTCTGTTGGGGTTGATTTCTAATTTTATTCCACTGTGGTTACAGAAGATGTATGGTATAATTTCTATTTTTAAAAATTTTTTGAGACACGCTTTGTGGCCTGGGATATGGGCAATCTTAGAATGTCCCTTGAGCTGATGAGAAAAACGTATATTCAATGGTGTTTGGGTAGAATGTTCTGTAAATCTCAATTATGCCCATTTGTTCTAGAGTTATGTTTAAGTCTCTTGTTTCTTTGTTAATTTTCTGTTTGGAGGATCTGTCCTGTTCTGTCAGAGGGGTGTTGAAGTCTCCAGCTACTATGGTGCTGCTGTTTATCTTTTTTTTTGGATCAAGTAGGATTAGCTTTATGAATCTTGGTGCACCTGAGTTAGGTATATAAATGTTTAGAGTTGTTATGTCTTCTTGTTGAATTGTACCCTTCACCATTAGTGACCCTCTTTGTCTTTCATTACTTTTGTTGATTTGAAGACTAAGTTATCTGAATTCAGAACTGCCACACCAGCTTTCTTTTGGCTTCTGTTCGCTTGAAATATTGTTTTCCATCCCTTCACCTTGAGTCTGAATGCATCCTTGTGGGTTAGATGTGTTTCCCGAAGACAGCAGATACTTGGCTTGTGTATATTTACCCACTCGTCCAGCCTATGTCTCTTTGTAGGGCAGTTCAAGTCATTCACATTTATTGAGAGAATTGATGAGTTTGGCAGATTTCTGTTCATCCTGTTGAGTTGAAGTCTGTTGCTTTGTTTTCTCTCTTGGGCAATGTGGCATCTGGCCTTTGACATTAGCTTTTGATGATTTTTCTTTGGTGAGTGTTTATTGTGCTGATCCATGCGTAACACTGTTTTGAGTACATCCTCGAGGGCAGGTCTCGTCTTGATGAATTCCCTTAGTCTTTGCTTATCTGAGAAGGTGTTTATTTCTCCTTTATATACAAAATTTAGTTTTGCAGGGTAAAAGATTCTAGGCTGGGCATTATTCTGTTTGAGAAGTGTGAGAATGGGGCCCCAGTCTCTTCTTGCTTGTAAGGTCTCAGTTGAGAAATCTGCCATTATTCTGAGGGGTTTTCCTTTGTAGGTTACCTGCTTCTTTCACTTTACAGCTTGTCGGAGGACTTATGTGGTGGTTATATTGGTCAGTCTGATGACTTTGTGTGGTGGTGTCTTCCTGTTTGCAATGAATCTCCCAGGAATCCTTTGAGCTTCCTGTACCTGGATATGTAGATTATTAGCAAGGCCTGGGTAATTTTCTTCCATATATCCTCAAATAGCTTATCCAACTCTTGTGTATTTTATTCTTCACCCTCAGGGATACCTATGATTCCCATGTCAGGCCTGTTCACATAATCCCACATTTCTTGTTGACTTTGCTCTTTTCTCTTGTTTCTCTGCTCTGTCTATGTGACTGACTTATTTAATTAAAAGATGTTATCTTCAATCCCTGAGATTCTTTCTTCTGTTTGATCGACCATGTTCTTGAGGCTTTCCACTGTGTTTTGTAATTCCTTGAATAAATTCTTCATTTCCAGGAGTTTGGTTTGATTTTTCTTTAATGTTTCAATTTCTTTAGTCAATTTTTCTCCCAGGTCCTGGATTTTGTTTTTTTATGGTTTCTTTGTGTTGGTCATCCATTTTTTCTTGCATATCATTGAGTTTTGCTACAATCCATGTTTGAAAATCTTCCTTCATTTTAGTGTTCTGAATTTGGTTGACATCCATTGCTGGAGAGCTGGTGATACCCGCTGTGGGTGTGCTTTCTATTTGATTCTTCATACTTCCAGAGTTCTTTTGCTGATTCCTTCCCATCTGGATCAGCTGTTGCTTCCTACCTTTAGATTTTTGTTTAGATAATGACACACCCTGTTCAGTTTCTGAGTCAGCAGGTGGTGTTTGTGGATGATATTCGACCACAACCTTTATGATGAGTCAGTAGATGCATTAAAGGAGTATGCACGATGACCCTCATGTCAGTAGGTGGCGCTTGGTGGGAGGAGCAGGCTGCAGTGTGTTTTTGGGTCCTATAACCAGCTCTTGTTCCTCTGGAGAGGCACTCTAGTGCCTCAGGTGGTGGGAGGGTCCCTGGGACTTCCAGATACGTCGTAACTTTCCACCTCAGTGGGGGCAGGTCGGGGAGTGCCTCTGGGTGGAGCTGGTTTGGGTGAGCCTGCCGCCAGCTCCACAAAAGCTGTTAGCAGGGATCAAAGGTCTGTTGTCTGCTTCTCGGCAAACCTGCCATGGAGGGGTTGAAATGACCCCAGTTTGCCAAAATGTCTGCATGTGGGGGTGGGCCTGTCTGAGACCTGCAGTCTGGAGCAGGCCTTGCTCCTTTCCACCCTCCCCTGTTCTGCAGTTTCTCCCAGGTCTCTGCCAGCACACAGGACCTCAAGCCACAGATCTCCCCTGGCTGTGATGCAGGACAGGATTTTCCCTGGCCAGGATCGCAGCTTAGACTGCATGCACAGCCTTCCCATGGGAGGAGGGTTGCCCCTCAAGCAGGCTAATCTGTCTCTGAAGGCACACACATCTCAGCAGGCTTGTTCACAAATATCCCCTCTGTGCCCCAGGGCAATGCAATTGAGACCTGGGGGTATGGGATCTGGTTCTGCAGGCTTGTCCCCTGCGTACTGGAGATCAATCCATGACCCTACCAGGGAGATGAGTGCTGGTCTCAAGTCACCCATGGCGTTCCCAAGCTGGGTTGATGTTTCTCTGCCTCGGGATTTGCCCTGCTCTCCTGGAGTCTTTGGCAAGCAGCACCTGGGAGGGCTGGTGGGTAGGGAGCTCACAGTCTGAGTACCCCTTAGTCTGCTGTAGGGCCCCAAAAGGAAAGTTCTCATTCCCTGCAAATGCCTCCAGGTGGTGGCTAAGTTTTCTCTCTTGGCAGCCACAAGTAGGGAAGGTGAAGGGGAGAATGAAGCAATATGGCGTCTTCTAATCGGCTCAGGTCTGTGGGGCAGGAAGTTTCCCGAGGGAGTTGGGAGCCTGGGGCCTGTCCACAAGAGGCTTACTGCTTCCTGGTGGTGCCTGTCTCTCAGCTGATATTGGCAGCAGCTCAGGAGAGCAGCAGTAGTCCGAGATGCAAGTGAGGGGAAATTTAACTGCTCCACCTACCCTTGCCACTGGTTTCCAAGCCTCTCAGTGACCTTTATCCTTCCAGTTCTCCTCTGCAGCTTCTTCCCATGGAGTCTCCTGTAGTTTCAGACACCCTTCCTTCCAACCCTCATCTGATCTATGTTGGTTTGCCTGTTATTTTTTTTTTCACTTTCTTCTAAAATCTGTCTTTCTTGCAGAGACACTCTGGCTGGCAATTTTTCTCATCAACCAGCTTTGAGAGCACCTTTCAGTTTCAATTCTTTTAAAAATTTTGGTAGACTGTACCAGTGAAGTCATCTTGTCTTGGATTTTTCATTTTTAGAATTTTTGATTGCTATAATAATTTAATGTCTTTACTTGTAGATGCGTTCACACGTTCTCTTTCACTTTAATCAGTTTTGGTCATTTGTGTGTTTCCAGGATGTTTTCCATTTATCTAGATTATATAATTTGTTGGTGTATGATTTTTTGTAGTATTCTCTTATAATCTGTTGTATTTATGTAAAACCAAAGGCATTATCTATTTCATTTCTCATTTTAGTTAATAGTGACTTCTCCTTAATGTAGATATTTGTAGCTATAAGTTTTACTCTAAGAATTGCTTTTGATGCATATAATTATTTTGCAATATTGTGTTTTCATTTTTATTTACCTTTGAATGTTTTCTGGTTTCCTGGTAGTTTCTTCTTTAATCTATTGGTTGTTCAAGTGTATGTCTTTTAACATCTACATTTCCTTTTTTATTGATTTCCAAGTTTATTCCATTGCAGTCAGAGAAGATACTTTTTATGATTTTGATCTTTGTAAATTTATTGAGAATTGTTGTGACTTAGCATATAGTCTATCCCAGAGAAAGTTCTATGTGCACTTGGGAAGAATGTATATTCTGCTGTTGTTAGGTGAAGTGTTCTGTGTATGCCTATTAGGTGTAGTTAATAACCAGTGGTATTCAACTCTTTTATTTCTTAATTGATTTTTTTTGTATAGATGTTCTATTATTATTGAAAGCTGTGTATTTCAATCTCCTACTATTATTGCCGAACTGTGTCTTGTCCTTTCAATTCTGTTAATGTTTCCTCCAAAATATTTGGGACTTCTTAAACTGGTGCACATGTATTCATAATTTGGTGATTTAATGGTTATAGACACAAAGCGTATTAGACTATATAAAACAATGTTGACAGAAATTAAAGAAAACTTGAATAAATAGAAAGATATTCCATGTGATAGATGAAAGTGCTAGTATTGTCATGAAGGAATTACTAGAATAATGTCACAAAGAGAGCAGATCAGAAAATTTATGAATTAGCTCTTCCACCAAAACCAAAGCAACTAGTGACCTGGCATAAACTGTCTGAAGAAACTATATTGGGACCCTGGAGTCTAGTCAAACACTTGAGCATCTGGGAGACCTAGCTGAAGGAATTGTCCAGTAAATTTTGGTAGTTTGGCGTCTCACATAGAGGAAAAGTCACTAAAGAAATGAATGAATACAGCCT
>RJWJ010048759.1:0-10484 GCA_004363605.1 Indri indri | reverse complement strand
TGGATGAGGGTGGCCCCAGAAGGAGCATGCACTCTGGCAGGAGGCTCTCTGCAGCTGATGCCATTCTCTGAAGAGGCCAATCGCTGAAGCCCGTCTGCTGACCATTTTCCTAGCAGCTGGTGACCAAGTTCTCCATTGACGGGGGATCTGGGCTGCATAGTATAGTGCCCACCACACCCACTGAACAACCTGTGTCCCTGTCCCCTCTCCCCTCCACCCAGAAAAATGTGATTTTATGATATACACCTGTGGCTCTGGAGTCGGGCCTTGTAGGGTAGCACGTGAATAGCCCAGCTCGCTGCTCACTCGGGTCTGTGTCCTGAACTGTCTCTGGACAAGTGGCAAAGAAAGTCCTTCAGACAGGGCCTAATCAGCCCCTGCTCATCACCTGCAGGAAGCAGAGGGACCTTGGGAGTGATGGATTTGGGGGCCCAGCCCTGGCTGGAGCTGGCACAGGCTGAGGGGACCCGGATCAGGCAGGGCCACATGGACAAGCCCAGATGGAGCATTCTGGGCCAAGAGCTGGTGCTCCACGGTGCTGGAGCACAGACAACATGGGGTTTATCCCAAAAGGAGATCACCCGACTGCGTTCGGGCACCTCCTGTCCTGGTAGGGAGACAAGTTTGCCATCCTCTGCTGTCTCCTGTGAGTGGGAAATGTCCCGTGCCCAATCTCCAGGCTGGGACAGGAAGTTCTGGGTTGGATCTGATGCCGTTTATGAAGTTCAGTCAGTCGGCAGATACCACATGTTAGAAATGGAAGGAGGGAATCCCTTCTGTACAGGCCAGGGATCCCCTTGCCTTCCAGAAGCAGACATGAGGATTCAAATGCAAATAGTTCATTTTAGAGGCGAGATCGGGAAATATCAGAGGGGAGGTGGGGAGGGCTACAGGGGAGAGAAGGCAGCCAACGAAGGATTCGTTCCCCAGCAAGTGTCCGCGGTGGGGGACCAGAGCTGAATCCCGCCAGGAACTCCGGGAAACAACGGAGAACACGTACCTCGGTGTGACCCCACCCAAGGGGTGAGGGAACTGGGACATTTGTACATCAACTCCAGTCAGTCACCTGTTGGGACTGCTCCCAGGGGGCATTAATTCCCTGTCACTTCCAGTTTGCCGAGTGGGCAGCAAAATAAATTCTGGGGGCAGAGAAAGCTCTTGGGCAAAGACACTCAGGTCCTGGCGGCTGAAAGCTGGCCCGTGTGTGCTGAGGACGTAAGGGAAGGGGGATATGGGAAGGGCACCCTGGGGTCTGCTATCCATCTTCTGCACCTTCAGGGTCTGCCTGCGTAGCCTCTGCTCAAACTTGTTCAGCGATGAGGAGCTTACACCCTTATACGGCTGCACCTGGCTTTGTCGGACCGTTATGGTTCTCAGAAAGTTATTCCTTAGGTTAAGCCAAAATCTGTTCATTGCCCAGAGTTGGTCCAGCACATTCCATGAGAACCGGTGCAGGAATCTTTGCTATATGTTCCACTTCATCTGCCCAGTATTGTCAAAGAATACCTGGCACGTGATAGGTTTACTGAATACGTTTTGAATGAACAAATGTGTGTAGGCAACAACACACGGCTCCTGTCTCCAAGCAGTTTACAACTTTTTCCTGTTTCTAGTTTGCTTTTTTCCCCCCTTATACCTGTGGGATCAGATCCTCATTTTCCCCATGTTTAAGTACGTAGCACAGTGCCCGAAACAAAGCTGAACTCGAGTGCTCGTACTCACGCATTCAACAAGCAGCGAGTGAGCAGCTACCACGCATCACTCTTCCTAGGTGCTCCGGGCTCTGGCCCTCTGAAGTAGAAAGTGTTAAGATGGAGGTAGAAGGCAAAAAACAGCCGCGATTATCATGATTTTAGAAAAGACGGGAGGTGTTTAACCAGGCGCGATGAGTGAATGCGCGCACGCCCTCTGGCTCACAACTCGTTTGCGTGTTCCCTCTACCAGAGCTCCCATGCAGACACGGGGCCTGGCCAGCCCATGCAACACAATCTCCGGGAAAATCATCCCTTCAGCTCTCTCGCCAAGCCCTCCAGGAGAAGGCACAGGGAGTGGCTTTACGCACAGACCCCAGGGCGCCATTCCTGTTGGCCGTCAGGTCTGGGGGAGCTCGGTTCTCAGAGCCCCTCCCGGAAGGAGCCAGAGCTCCCTCTGCCTCGGTGTCTCCTTTGCAATGTCTGTGTGGGGAGCTGGAGGGGGAGCGGATTAGCTCCCCTTCCTGAAACGTGGCTCGGATGCCAGGAAGAGCAAGCTCGAATCAGCAAGGCGAGTTAAGCTTTCTGCCTCTAGCCGAGGGCTTAGCGGTGCAGATTACAACAGCAGGTGATGAGCGGCGCCGCCGCTGCCGTGGAGGCTGTGCAAATCCTGTTACCGGGCAAAGGCGTTTTAGCTACAGCTCCAAATTTCAAAGAATGATTGAGTTGGAACGTGGCAGGCAGGTGGCAACTGGAGACCGGAGTTATTTGACTTAAACTGAGAACCAGGCCTGAGGGGGCTGCTGGGGAAGAGAATTCCAGAGAGGACCCCAGGTGTGCCGCCCCCTCCCTCGCCATCCTCTGAGTAAACCCTCGGTCCTCTCTCCTCCGCACGCAGCCCCTCCACCCTCCCCATCCCGTGTCCATTCATAAACATAAGGAGCTCCCATCTGCCTTGGCTCCCGCCTTCCTCGCCAGTCTGTGAGCTCCCGGAGAGCGGAGCCTGTAGTTTCTCCAACCCCGTGGGGTTCAGCACAGCTCCTGGCACATGTAAGTGCTCAGGAAAGTTTGTCAAATGATCAATTGGCGACTGCCTCAAAGCCACGTCTGTCTTCCTCGCCTTGTTCTTCCTGGTTTCTAGACACCCCCACGCACCCCCACCGGGAGCTCCTGGGAACCCTCATCTTCATGCAGCCATCCCTGGCTCCTTGGAAAAGCAGCCACGCCAGCTCGCAGACCTGAATCCAGCTGCAAGGAGTCACTTAGGGTGAGAGAAAGATTTTTAAAACCAACCTAGGAAAAGAATGAGCCTTGAGTATTTGCTCTGCCCTGTTACGTGGGAAAATGATAAAGTCACAGGATTTAGAGCCTCTTTAGAGTCTCTGAGTCCAACACCCCCACCTCCAATTCCTCAACCTCCCCCCACCCCTCCAACCCATATGGGCCCCAACTTGCCTTTAACAGGAGACAGCTTGATGCAGTGGAAAGAATATTTGGGCTTGGAGGTCATCAGGGATCTAGGTTCAAATCCTAGTTTTTCGAGTCACTTAACCTTTCCGAACCCCTGTTTCCTCATCGCTAAACTGCCCACCTTATAAGCTGTATACTGAAACGACATCTATAAAGAAACTTCTCAGCAGTTAGCACAGGCTCAGGAGACCCTGGAAAGAAGGATGGAGGTTCCTAAGAGACAGATCGCCTAGGAAGGAGCTGTGCAAAGATGAAAGGGGCTGCCTGAAAGGAGAGTGAGTTCCCCATCTCTGCAGGTATTCAAGGAGTGTCAGGGTGATTAATTCCAGACCCTTGCAGCTCCTAGACTCTCCAGATTGGTAGCAGTTCCCGTGAAAGAGTCCATTATAGGAGAAGCAAGGGAGTCCAGAAAGGGCGGCTCGCGCTCTGCCTGGGAGAGCGGGAGCTCCTCCGAGCAGGGTGCAGTCCCACCGCTCCCCAGCTCAGCTTAATACAGCCTCGGTCTCCTCATCTCGTATAAGCCATCCCCCCACCCCCACTTCTCCCGCCTCACTCCTCCAGGCCGGCATTTAGCTGAGTGGCGCTGCCTCTTCCTCCAAGGGAAAACAAAGGAGAAAGCGTGCAAAAACCATCTGAAAATCCCCTGTTTGCTCTCCTTTTCAGAGTCTCTGCAGAACACTCACTGGCAATGTCCCAAACAGGAAGCAGGCTCCACTTCTGCCGTGCCCTTTGCAAAGGCTCCCATCAGCACCTCCTCTGCCAGCAAGGTCCTGCTCTCTCAGAAGAGGGGAAGGGACTGCAGCCCACAAAGCACTCTGGGGCAGCTGGCCTCTCATTGCTCCACCTCTCCCTGTCCTCAGCTCTGAGAAAATGCAGCAGCATCAAAGCTACCTGCTCTGGGATCCTCCTGTGTCAGCTGAAACACTGTCACTCTCAGAATCCCAAAGCCGAAGAAGGTGGCCCTTAGAGACCATCTCCTCCAGCCCCCTCATTTACTGTCTACTGCAGATGACATGGCAGTGTCAAACCTCCACTGACTCCCTATGCTGGCTGCCAGCTGAGCTCCCTGGGTACCTGGGCACAGCAACGTTGTTATTGTTAGAAAGATGTTAAAACCATCATTGCCCCCGTACCCTTAGGCAATACGGTTTATAGAGCTTGCGTGGGCACATAATATCCCAAGATGCAGCAGAAAGAGGTTTTGTAATACATCAGTGCTGGATTCAAATCCTAGTTCCTGCAGTTAGCTGCCATATGGCTCTGTGCTTGTGACATAAACTCTCCATGCATCAGTGTCCTTGTGGTTAAAATCAAGATAAGACCCATCCACGTGGGGTGTTCATGCAGCTTAGAGGATATGATGTGTACACAGTCTTGGCATCTGGTAGGTAGCCCCCTTTTCTCCCTCTCTGAAGCCCCTAATAGGGATGGGAAACAGAAGGAAATGAGCTTTCTTACCTCCTTTCCCAAAGATCAGTCCCAGGATATGGTTCTTATTGGTCGCAGTCACTGCTTGCTGTGTTTTACCAAGAAGCAGAGAGGGACAAGGAGGGAGCATCCTCATCCTGACAGCCAGGTGGTTTCTCTAAGATAGATCCACACACAGGCCAACCAATGCCACCCTCTCTGGCCAAAGCAGCCCTGACATGTGCCAACTAAGTATCACACCTGGATGTGCTGTGGGGAGGAAGGGCAGGGCGTCGAGCCCCCTGGCCCAGCTGAGGCGGAGGGAGCTGGCTGCTGCACTGTGCGGAGAGAGAACCTAATGGGAATGGGAAAGGCCTTCTAGCTGGGGTGCCCAGGCCCTCTCCCAGGAGCGGTGGCCGACTGACCACTCTGGGCCCCACGGAGGGGCTCCCCTTCCCCTGTAAGACCAGATAAGGAGGTCCGGACTAATTGAAGGATAGTAGAAGGGAATGTGATGGTTAATTTTATGTGTCAACTTGCCTGAGTCACAGGGCGCCCAAACACTTGGTCAAACATTATTCTGGGTGTTTCTATGAGGGTGTTTGGGGGATGAGATCAAGGTTTGAATCGGTAGACTGAGTAAAGCAGGTTGCTCTCTCCACTGTGGATGGGCCTCGTCCAATCAGCTGAAGGCCTGAATAGAACAAGAAGGCTGACCCTGCCCTAAGTAAGAGAGAGAATTCCTCTCTGCCTGACTGCCTTTGAGCTGGGGCATCTGCTTTCCTGCCTTTGGACCTTAGCCGAAACACAGTTCTTCCTGGTTCTCAGACCTTCAGCCTCAGACTGGAACTTACAGCCTCAGCTCTCCCAGATCTCCAGCTTGCTAACCTACCCTGCAGACTTGGGACTTGCCAGCCTCCATAATCATGTGCGCCAATTCCTTATAATAAATCTCTTTATATATATATGTGTGTATATATATATATGCACACTACACACACACACACATGCACGCACATCTGATTGGTTCTATTTCTAACCCTGACTAATACAGGAAGATTTCTGCTCAGCACTGCGAAAGATGCTCTAACACCCTGAGCTGCCCAGCCACAGGACGGGACAAGCCACCTGGGAGGGAGAGAGAGGGCGCGACCCCCTCCCCTGCATGTGTAAAGCGGGGCCCTCTCTGGCATCCATCACCCAGTAGGGAGATAAGCTCTATGTTTTCCAAAGACCCTCCGATCTCTCAGAGTCCACGATTTTAAGACAGAGACAGGGAGGGCATGACGCGGCGGTTCTCCATGGATGCTGGCCAGGGCAGTGGAAGCAGAGGGAAAGCAGCCACGCGAAACCCGCTTCCGCCATAAGCTTTTCCTTCCTGCCCTTGCCCACTGCGATCCGATGGCAAGTAAAGTGAGTTCTTGCAACTCCCATCCTGTGCTCTCCTTGCACCATGGTGCTTACAGATGGGGGAAGAAGCACAGGAGAGGCCTGGGATCCAGCAGGAGCAGAAGCCAAGAAAGCAGCTTGTGGGTCAGCCCACAGGAACAAGGAGAGGGAGCCCCAGTACCCCAGTCCGTCCCCAGCTCTGTAATTCAGCGTCTCCGCATGGCGGGAGGGCCTCTGCGCAATAGTGCAATAGCCGAGGCCCGTGCTCTCTGTCTCCAGAGGAAATGATGGGGGAATGGTAAAGATACAAGCGGTGCTTAACCTGGAAAAGAAGATTCTGATTTTTGTGTACTTTAAATAAAGATTTAAAAGAAAACAGCACTCTCTTGCTCGCAGTGTTTTTGGAATAATCCTATTATGAGGGAAAAGTGGGGGTAAAAGGTTTTCTCCATGGCCGTGACAGCAAGTTTGGAATGAAAGAGAATCTGACTCATTCTCACTTCTCTCCCCTCTTGCTCCCTTCTCCCTCCCTCTCCCACCCTCCCCAAATACCCCATCCTCATCTCCCCCTGAAATGGGCTCCTTCTCGCTCTCTGGCTGGCTCTGCCCAGATGTCTCGGAGGAGACCCAAAATGACCACCTGAACGCGGTGGTTCTTTCTCTCCTGGCAACTAAGAGGCTAGTCAGCCAGGACGGCGGCAGCCCAGGTGGGCAAGCTGACAACACAGGAGTGGCAGCTGTGAGGGGAGCTGGCAGCACCCAAGGTGGGGTGGCCGAGCAGAGCCAGGGTCCCCCAGGCATCCAGCCTCAGCAAAGGGAGCTCCTGAGGGGACTCTGCCCATCCCTTCCCCCAGAGAACCAAGCAGATAGTGTCAACGAAGGGGAAGATACTTGTGTGGCCACAGGTCTCTTTTGTCATGGATTCCAGGGTGGAGGGAGCTGGGGGAAGCCTGAGTGCTAGGGGCTGAGTCGTGCCCCCGAAATTCATATGTTGAAGTCCTAATGCCCAATACCTCAGGATAGGACCTTATTTGGAGATGTTTTTTTTACAGAGGTCATTACTGTGGGCACTAATCCCATATGACCAGTTCTGTGGGCTAAATTGTGTCCTCTCTCCAAAATCCATATGTTGAAGATGTAACCCCCAATGTGACCGTATTGGGAAATAGGGCCTTTGAGGCAATGATCAAGGTTAAAGGAGGTCATAAGAATGAGACCCTAATCCGATGCCCTTATAAGAAGAGGAAGAAACCCCAGAGCTCTCTCCCTAGTCCATGTGAGGACACAGACTGAAGGCAGCCTTCCGCAAGCCCATCAAGTAGAGTCCTCACCGAAAACCAACACTGACAGCACCTTGCTCTTGGATTTTCCAGCCTCCGGAACTACGGAGGAGATAAATTTCTGTTGTTTAAGCCACGTAACTTGTGGTATTTTGTTATAACGGCCTGAGCAGACTAATACAATACAATTGATATCCTCGTAAAAAGCAGGAAATTGGTCACAGAGACACACACACAGCCAGCCATAGCCAAGGAGAGAGACCTGAGACAGATCCTTTCCTCATGGCCCTCGGAAGGAACCCACCCTGCTGAGACTGCGATTTCAGACTTCTGGCTTCCAGACCTGTGAGACAATGCAGTTGTGTTTTTTAGAGACAGAGTCTTGCTCTGTTGCCCAGGCTAGAGTGCTGTGACATCAGCCTAGCTCACAGCAACCTCAAACTCCTAGGCTCAAGCGATCCTCCTGCCTCAGCCTCCCGAGTAGCTGGGACTACAGGCATGTGCCACCATGCCCGGCTAATTTTTTCTATATATTTTTAGTTGTCCAGCTAATTTCTTTCTATTTTTGGTAGAGATGGGGTCTCGCTCTCACTCAGGCTGGTTTCGAACTCCTGAGCTCAAACGATCCACCCTCCTCGGCCTCCCAGAGTGCTAGGATTACAGGAGTGAGCCACCGCGCCCAGCCAACAATGCAGTTCTGTTATGTAAGCCACCCTGTCTGGGGTACTCTGTTATAGCAGCTCCAGCAAACTCATTCACGAGGCTAATCAGGTTAGCCACAGGTCTGAGGCAGGAGGAGTCAGGTTTCCCTTCCATGCAGCCCTCTGCTCTAAGACCTCCCACAGGCCTGGAGGGGGCATTCATTCTCAGACCCCAGGGTCTTTCTTTCCTATTGACTGTGCTCAGGGGGCCCCTGGAGTTCCAACTTTCCAACTCATTTAGTGGGTGGACTCCAGACAAGGCCTTATTTTGCTTTGCAAGAAGAAATCATTTTTAATCAGGCAACAGTGACTCTCTAAGAGAGAAATCCATGGAGACAGAGCAGGTCTCGTGCCAGTGAGAAGGCCAGTTGCCAAAGCCCAGTTCCCAGTTTTAATTCCCCAGCTCACGGGGGAGGGCAGCTCCGCCCTGCCGAAGGGAGGAGAAAGATGGGGGGACTTATCAGCAGAAGCAGATGCCCTCCCAGAGGCCTGGCTGCTGCCCTCCTCGCACAGGGGCTGCCCTGGCATGACAGTAAGCTGGATCAGAAGGGACTGGAGGCAGAAGGAGAGGGGCAGACTTCAGAAAGGAAAGGTGGTGGCCTGGCACCAACAGCCAGGTTGTCCCTGCCCCTCCTCCCCTCCTCATGTCCCGTGCCCCCAGCGCAAAGGAAGGAGTCCCTGCCATGCAGTTCCAAGGAGAGACAGAGATGGGATGTGGAGTCACAGAGGCAGGCAGGAGTCTGGTGGGCATCCGGAGGAAGTTGGCATGAGAACAAGGGACACGGACAGAGTGAAACACGCTCACACGGAGCTGCCTCCAAAGGCTGCCGAGACGCTTCAGAGAGCACATCGGTCCAGCTTTCTAGTCCTCCAGACTGCAGCACCAGCACCTCTGGGATCCTCCTGTCACTAGAAATTAGCGACCACGCGGCAGTAGGTACCCCTGGCCATCTGCCCCTGCCCGGCTGAAATGCTCCCCCAATCAGCCCTGAATGTGGTCACTGGAGAGAGGAGCCTGCTCCCCGGGGGTGGTGGGTGGGAAGGAGGAACACGCATTTCCAGATCACAGAATGAAATCCCTAAGCCATCGGGTTGATCTTGGATTCTGGCAGACAAGCAAATCTTCAGAGAAGACACTAGGGCGGCTCAACAAACAAATTCAAATCAAGAGACAATGGCATTGAAAACAGTCCGCCCTCCCCTGCCCAGCAACAGGCCCTCTTAAGACAGCTTCAAATTCTCAGTGATGGATCCAGAAGGCAGACCAACATCTCAGCCAGCGGTGGCAGCAGCCGGTGTGTTCAGGAGCCAGGCACATCAAGTTCAGTTCCAGCAAGTGCACTGAAGAATTTCAGGCTTAGGACAGTATTTTCAAGTCGCTGTGGAAGGCAGATAAATTTTGGAGCAGCTAAACATGGGTTTGGATCCTAGCTCTTCTGTTACTAGCTGGGTGGCATGGACTAGTGACATAAATCTCTGAGCTTACTTTCTTCATTTTTAAAATAAGGATTGGCGCATAGGTCTGGTGAGTGGATTAAAGAGA
Source organism: Indri indri (assembly GCA_004363605.1). NCBI lineage: Eukaryota > Metazoa > Chordata > Mammalia > Primates > Indriidae > Indri > Indri indri. The sequence goes on along the minus strand of RJWJ010048759.1, from coordinate 1,003 downwards.
TTATGTATATAAAGAGTTGGGCCCACAGTAGATGCTCAATAAATATTCTCATTAATCCCCCCTCCCCGCCCAATCACCTCCTTCCCACCTAATACACCAGCCTCCTAGATAAGACTTACGGGAAAGCATTGCCCAGGCTTTGTTTTAAAATCTCTAGTGGTGGAGAACTCATTACCTGGCAAAGAGGGCCACTGCATTGGACAGCTCTCACAGTCAAAAAGCTGTTTTGCTTATTATACAGTTAGTCAAAATCAGCCTGTCCATAATGCCTCCTTGGTCCTTGGTCCTTATTCTGTCCCCCATGCTGTTACCATAAGCCGTATCAGTAGAAGGAGTATGCTCTCCTTCACCTTTAATAACAACTCCTAGCAGCACCTGTGCCTTCTGCATTCATCCGTCACTTCATCCATTTACTCACTCATTCACTCAACAGGTGACTAAATAGCTCCCCCAAGACACTGTGGCAAGACACAAAGACAATAGTCTTGAATTCATTCAGAACCAGGAATTCCCCAGCTGGCTAATATCTCAGAGTGGCTTTGTAAATTTTTTTTTTTTCCCCTCCAGAAGCAGCGCAAAAGGAAGGAAAGGAATGAACAAACTTCGGCAGTGCCTCCGGATGGGAGGCCGCGCTCTCCGGGCCTCCAGAGAATCTGAAGGTTGGTTGCAGAGGGAGCAGGGTGATCCTAATTTCTCATCCCCAATAGGGCCTAAATCCACGGTACATGGCAGGAAACCGCTCTTTACTTTGAGATGAGCCAGCTAAGTCTTATTTGCAAAGCTGTCCCCAAAGTCTCCATAGGAAGTATAATATCACCATAAAGAATCGTTATCTTCTCGTGTGACTACTTCTCTCTCTTTAAAGAAATCGTCTTGAGTTTGCAGCGAGCAAGCCTCCTCCTCTCTCCTCCCCCTTTACCTGATATTATTTTGGCTCCTGATAATTACATTAGGTATAGAAACTGACTTTATGTTGCTAATAATTATACGTGCTTACAAAACA
>RJWJ010048758.1:0-10472 GCA_004363605.1 Indri indri | reverse complement strand
AGAGGTGGAACCAGTTTCCAACCTTCCCTCCATCAGGAAAAACTCCTTTCACAGCTTTGGAGGAATCTGCATTTTGTTTATTTATAGGGTGACTCAAACCGAAAGAGAAAAAGAACATTTAAGGTCTGCTTAGACACTACCCCCCTGCCAAACCCTGGCAACCTCTGAGTGATAGCTGCTCCCTGCATCCACACTCCTTGTTCTGGGCTGCACCCCAGGGTGCTCAGCCTGAGAGAGCACGGGCTCTCCAAACAGAAGGGGGACTTGGCCACCCAGCCCCAGCCTCTCCCACTGCCATTCCCTATCCACACCTACTCCTGCCTGTGGGCTTTGGGAGGCTCCAGGAGACTTGGCTGGAGGAGCTCGCTGTCTCCCATACCTCTAGGCCAAGAAGAAGGAAAGCTGCTGTATTTTCCTTAGGGAGAAAAGTGGTTGGATGGCACGTAAATACTGGACTAGGGCCAGGAGCTTGAGTTGCTCCATTCACCTGCCTGATCCTTCCCAGCCTGGTCCTCAGTTCTCCCCACAATAGATGGACCTGAATATGACTTCAGGCCCCTCAACTCCAAGGATGCTCCTCAGTGCAATACTGATTCTAGTCCCTGAGGACCAAGACCTCCTTGGTAATTAGTCATCCAGCCCTTGCGCACACTATCAACTCAAAAGAGATAAAGTCTTAACATTTTTGTGCCTGAGTTTGTCTTTTCACATAATCCACTGTCCGTAACTTCTGGGAGACCTATGAAGCCTTGATAGCCACATCCAGGAGGGAGTAGTTTATGCAAAGAAAGAGGGCCTGGGTGACTCAAACCTGAATGGCCCCAGGCAACTCCCCAAGGTCCCTGGCAGGTGAGGATTGAGGATGGTGGCCTGTATAAGGCAGGTCCCCAGGGTTGGGGTTTGTGCCTGCAGACTCTAGTGGCAGTAGTTAGGGGATGTCTGGCATCTCCTCCTTATGCAGCCAGGGACTGCGCTGGTTAAGGCAGTGAAAGCACAGCACCGTGGGGGCAGCGATGGGGCTCCCTCTCCTTTGGCCACAAGACCGCTTTTCTCTCTAGAGAGAAAGCTGGCATCCAGGGCAGGAAATAAGGCGTCGCCAATACCCCTGCAGCCCCGGCGTAACTCGTCACAATTGCACCCCCCACTCCTCCAGAAGTCACCATAATCTGGAATTTAGACATTATCGTTCCCACAAACAATTTTATACTTTTATTACATATTTATTTATCCTATCCCTGAACAACATACAGAATTGTTTTGTGAGTTTTCAAACTTTATATCAACGGTATCATAAAATAAGCGTATCTGTCTGCAGCTTGCTTTTTTCCACTCAACACTATGTGTGATTTATCCATGTTGACATATGCAGCTCTGGTTTATTACTTTTCTCTGCTGTGACTTTTATTATTTGAGAACACCACAATTTATTTATTCATTCCTGTTAATAGATAATAGAAGCTTTATCGTCCCAAAGTTTTTCTCTTGCAAATTGCTGCTGTGAATATTCCTGAGCCTCAGTCCATGCACAAATGAGGAGACACTGCCATTTGTCGCCTCCCTCCCTCCCTCCTTCACCTTGTTTTCTAGCTCACGCTTTCCTCCATGCCCCACACTCAAGCCACTCTGTTTGGTCTCCATGCTTACAGTCCTGTTGTGTGATCAGTCCCCTGTTTCCTTGGACTGGTTTGGGAACCGCCACCTTGACTTTGCCCTTGGGAGCTCCTCCAGGGACTCTTATTTCTGCCCTCCAGCTTCAGACAGGAAGCAACGGGTTAGTGACCCAGCCCAAGCCCCACAAAGTCCTATGTGACTTGCTCCAGCGGCACCAGCTCCTTCCTGGCTCCTGCCCTACTAGACTATAAGCTCCAAGAGGCAAGAATTGGGTCTGACTTACTCCATGCAATAGTCCCAGCCCAGGCACAGGACCTGGAACATTGTATAATACACTTTGAATACTCATTGACTAAATGAATGCATGAATTAAAGCTCTATGCAGAAGGGGTACCAGATAACCAGGATCGTTTATACACTTAACTTGCATTTCTCTTTACCTGGATGTCTCCAGGCCCCCACCCATGGGTCCATGGCCATCCCAGTGAATTCCATGTGTCCCCTGGGCCTTCTGCAGACCGAGAGCTGTCTCTCATCACTTGATGAGTGATCTTAGAGAGGCAAAGACATCCAGTCTCCACCACAACCACCTGCCATTGGTCAGCCTGAGGCACACCTGATGGTGAACCCTGGGGGCACTCAGCCTGTAGAAGGCAGTGAGGGTGGTCCCCTTTCCCTGCCGAGATCACTTTTCCATGTAGAACATGTGCTACAGTTGAACCATCTGACAGCAGGGCTGTGCTCAGAGCAGATACTGACAGGAGGAAGAAGAACAAACTACAAAGGGCTCTTGAATGTGGCAGGAGTAAGGAAAGAAAAATTCTGGAGCGGGGTGGAACTCAGATGCATACACGGGAGACGCGGACACTCCAGTCGAATAGCAGGTCATAGCAGAATAAAGACCACTGACTGTGGAGAAGGGGACTTGCGATCAGTCCTGCCGCTGCCCCTTACCAACCTGAGACCTTGGTTAGGTCATTTAGCCTCATCCGACAACAGAGTAGTAGCTCCCAGTTACTGTGCGCCAGCTACAGCCGGCGACTAGAGGCATTACAAGGCATTTCCTAATTGAATCAGAGCTTCAACTCAGGGTGTGCACACTCACAGTCCCCACAGCCAGGCAGGTCGCACCCCAAGCAGACACATCTAACCACTGCACTACACTGACTCCTCACTGGACTTACGATCCGGTGTGATCCTTGTAACATCCGTGCTGGATGGCTAAAGATGCTACATGGAGAAACTGAAGCACACAGCCACGCGGGTAGTGAGGATGCTGCAATTTGAACCCAGCATGGCCAGGCTGGGTTCAGCAGCACACACTCTGGGGGTCACGCCACCGTTGCTCAAGATAAGGTGCTTTAGCTCAATCTTGTAAATCATCTCCAAAGTCCACAAGCCCAAGCCCATCGCACTGGAATGTCTCCATTTTTTCTCAGGGCACATTAGAGGAAATGGTGGTATCAATGAATTCACGCATTAGTAAATTCATTTCATAAATATTAAACCCCTACTGCACGCAAAGCACTGGTCTAGGGTCTGTAAATGCAGGAAATGAAAAACCACAGAGTCCCTGCCTTGGGGATGCTTTGTGCTAGACTCACAGTTCGAGGTAATGATTGCTCTGAGAGATTTAGCAACAACGTGTAATTCATTAGGCGCCATGGGGAAATTTTCTGGAGGAAAGCACACCTGCTTACTGAGGGTCCTGGGTGTGGTGCAGGGGATGTGGCCCTGAGCAACTCACGGTTCATGTCCCACTCCTGGGTCCTCGGTCTCTCCACATGTAAAACGGAATATTAAGTGGTATGATCGTTTGGTTCATCCAGCCCCACTGTTCTCTGGCTCCTATTTCAGGGCTCGTTTGTAACAGTAGTGCCCAAACCCTGGGAGGCCATCGGGGGTTAAAATGTGGCTGGCACACAGAGCTCTGGAGCCCCAGGTGGGCATGAGGACCAGACTGGCACGGACCAGGGGAGCTCCTGCTGTCCATCTCCTCACAGCAAGGCCACTCTTGGCCTTTTGTCAGGCACCTGAGGTTTGAAGCTGGCAGTGCCATCAAAGGCAGGCTGGTGGCTGCATCATAAAAGGGTCATATTCCCTCCTGTTGATAAATAAATTCTTTTTCTCCTAAACGGCCAAGCTGGTGGGTTTTATTGCAAATGGTTTGCACTCCGTGGAGAACCGGGACTGGCAACACTGCCTCTTTCATCTCTGAAATATTAATTAATTTTCCATGATGCTTTCTTTTAATCACAAAAAAAAGAGATCGGTGGGAACCAGGCAAAGGAAGCATTGGAGGGAAAGGAGCAAAGGAAACACAGAGTTTAAAGAGAAGCACAGATAATGTGGGGGAGGCAGTTGGAGGCGGGGAGCGCTCTGAGAAAGGCACAGGGGCGAGGTGAGAAAGGCGGCCGAGATTTCATAAACACCTACTGTGTGCTGGGAATGGCACCAGACTCTACTCCTTGCCTGCATTATTTCAGTCAACCCTGAAACCAGTTTGTATTACTATTCTCATTTGATACATGAGCAAACTGAAGCTCAGGAAAATTAGCTGACTTCCCCAAGGCCAAAATCTAATAAGTTGGAAATCCACAATTTTAACCCTTGTCGTCTGACTCAACATCTGAACGTCTTTCAACAAAATCCATTCAACTTTCTGCAAATATTTATCAAGCAATTATTGTCCCTCAGCCACAGTGCCAGGCACAGTGTAATCTCCAGCCCTAACAAACACGTGTGAGGTTACTTAACTTAAATTTAGTGGATCCAGGAAGGCTTCTCAGAGGTGGTGACTTCTCAGCTGTAACTTGAAGGACCTGGAAGAGTTAGCCCAGCAAAGGACGTGGAGAATGGAAGAGGAAAGGTTCTCAGGTACAGCAAGAGATAAGAATTATAGGCAAGAGTTCGGGACCCATTAAAGTAACTGCAAGAAGCTTATATGGCTCTTAAGTCTTGAGTCAGAGGTCATGGTGCATAAGCCATGAAACAGGTCCGAGGGGAGGGCAAGAGCATGCAGGGATCACATGCCACCACAGGTGCCTGGATTCTACCCTGAGGGCAATGGCAAAGCCACGAGAATGATGTCATGATTTTTGTGTTTTGGAAAAATTTCTCTGATGGCAGCGCAGAGAACGAATTTAAGAGGAGGCAGGACTGTTTGTTGCAGCTGCTCAGGTGAGAGAGCATGGTGGCCTTGGACAGGGCGGCAGTTGTCAAGAAGGAAAGAAGTTACTATAGACCTCATGCAAACTCTCTAAACTCATTTTGTCTTGGCAACTCTCCTACAGGATGAGGCTAGTTGAAAAGAGAATAATAATACCCCTCTTAAGTACCCAGAGGAAGAACTTTAGAGAAAAAGACAGTGTGGAAGAAAATGGGATCGACATTTTTCGCTCCTTTCTTATTACACAACCCATAAACGCATACTGAGACCTCAGGATACGCCAAGCAATTCTTTTAGGCCCTATAAGGACATTTTTTACCTCTTTCCCTCAAAAAAGCTTCCAACCTGGTTAGGAAAGAAGGGCATACTTTCTTAAAAAGATCTCTAGGTATTCACATCAGAGGGGTATGGACACGAAGTGGGGTGCAGGAAGAGTAAGCTGGGTTGGCATAATTAGGGGTGGAGGGGTTGGGAGAAGAGGATTGATTATTTACAAGGATATGCCATGTGAGTTGTGGGTTGACAACAATGCTGTCAAGCAAATCTGCTGAAGTCCTAACCTCCAGGACCTCAGAATGATCTTCCATGGAAATAGGGTCATTGCAGATGTAGTTAGTTTAGCTAAGGTGAGGTCAGGCTGGAGTAGGATGGGCTCTAATTCAATATGACGGATGCTCTTATGAGAGCAAGAATACGGCCATGTGGACAAAGCAAAGGTTGGAGTTATTCTGCCACAAGCCAGAAACTCCTGGGGCTGCTGGAAGCTGAAAAAGATAACAGAGGATCATTCCCTAGAAGGCTTTGGTGGGAGCACAGCTTTGCCAACATACGGATTTTGGACTTCGAGCCTTCAGAACCGTGAGAGAACACATTTCTGCTGTTTTAAGCCACCCAGTTTGTGGCACAGTCTTCCTTTGCTATCTGTGGGGGATTGGTTCCAGCACCACCCCACCACCACCAAAAGCTGCTGATACTCAAGTCCCTTATATAAAATGGTTTAGTATTTGAATCTAACCTACAAACAGCTTGTTGTATACTTTATTTTTAAATTTTTTATTTGAGTTTTTAATCAATAAATAATAATTATATATATTCACGGGGTACATAGCGATGTTTCTGTGCAAGTAATGTATGGCAATCAGATCAGGGTAATTAATATATCCATCATTGCAAACCCTTATCATTTCTTCGCATTGGAAACTTTCAATATCCTCCTTCCAACTATTTGAAACTATACAATATATTTTTGTTGACTAGAGTCATCCAACAGTGATATAGAACACTAGAACTTCTTTCTCCTATCTAGCTGTAATTTTGCATCCTTTAAAAAATCTCTCCTCCTTCCAATACCTAACACAAAGTAAATGCTATGTAAATAGTTGTTACATTGCTTTTTTATTTGTTGTTGTTTTTTTTTTTATTGTGTCATTGTTAGTTTTTACGGTGGAGTTTTTTTCTCTACCATTTTCTATCCACAGATGGTTGAACAAAGAAAGACGCAGACTCCACCACGTGGGGGGCAGACCGCACTCTGTCACAGCAGCCCCCAGAAATTAACACAGCATGTATCTCACTCTATCCTCCCCCAAACTGCACAAGGGGGGCATTTTTGTTCCATTTTACAGCTCGGGAATCTGAGGCCCCAGAATGAACACATCAGATCACTCCACTAATACGCGGTGGACCTGAGCTCAGCTGGCCCGCTACAGAGGTGGTTCTGGAGGTGAACTTCTAAGGATAAATAGGAAACAGAAGTTACTGGGTCTGATCATGTAGAAAGCGGGGGAGTGTTCCTCCACGACGGCACACGTTGCTTTTGTCCCCAGGAGAAATGAGTGCTTTTTGGGTGTCGGGCGCAGGTTTGGCGCTGAAGCAAAACTGTGGTTGAATGAGACGTGGTTGCCCTTGAGGAATTCACAGTCCAGCCAGGGAGAAAGATATGTGACGAGACACAATGAGGCGGGCAGCCCACGCCTGTGTGAACAAAGCACATGGAACCGCAGCCCCCGGGCGCCTCCTTATTCCTCTAACGCAGAGACGTCTCGGCAGTAAGGCACCTACCGACGTACAGCGGCTCGTGGAAAAAGGAGACTTGACCACAATAAATGAACACATCCTGGTTCAGACGTCAACACTGTAAATTCCCGACTGAAAAACAACAACAGGAAAATGTGCAAACGTGCTTATCTTCATTGTAGAATCAGAGGAGTGCTGCAGCTTTGCCCAGGATGGGAATGGAAGGTTTTCTAAAGGTTGTGGCTCTTGAGCTAGATCTGCAGGACCAGGGGGGAAGGTGACGCGGGGAGGGCACCGGGAGACACGTTGGTCACAGGTTGGTGACGCTTCTGCCGGAAAAGTCTCCCAGCAAAATGCCAGCTCTGCAAAAGCAGGGACTCAGACTGCTTTGATCGCTGCTCTATTCTCAACACCGCAAAGAAAACATAGTAGGTGGTCAGTAACTATGTGTATGTAGATATAATAGAATGAATAAGTCCCATTAGGATGAGATTGCATAGGAACCACACTAAATGCTCCTGAAAGCTGGGCCTCCATCATCTGAGAACTCGTTCTTTCTTTTATGAAACCCCCACCCTACACCACCTCCAGGGCTGATTTCCGGGAATACAGAGGTGGGTGAGACAAACTCAAAGGGCTCTCAGTCGATGAAGAGGACGGCTAATAAGCGATCCCATATCTACCGTGCGATACACACTCTGATGGCAAGAACAGGTCGAGGGAGAGCAAGCGAGGTTGGTGGAGGAAGTGACATTAAACTGAGATTTAGAGGGCTTTGGGGGATGAGCAGGAGATAAGCCAGGCAGAGGGAGGAGGGTGATGCTCTAGAAAGAGCAGCAGCTATGTCCATAAAAGAGCTCATCACTTTCCGGGGGCTGCAGACAGTTGGGTGTGACTTGGAATGCAGTCTGGGAAGTCCATGCACAGCATGCGTGTAGGCAGGGTGTAAGGGGCCAAGTCACAGGGGCATGCCTTGTGAGGGGTCTGGATTTCATTAGGAAAGCAATGGTTGGGGGGGGGGTCCCATGATATTTGCTAATGGACCCAAATTCCCAGATGTTTGCTACAGCTTTGCAAGGCAATCTCCTCTGACCAGGCCACAGTCTCTCACCCCCCAGAATAGGAAACACATTATCCCTGCAGAACACCAAAGGGCAGAATCGGAAGCAACATCAGGAAGAGGCAGGAGGCATGGCTAGCATTACCTTAATTTAATATCCTCCTTCTTCTTTTTTATTCATTGGTGATTAATAGGTATTACATTTCCCCCCTAATCCATTCTCAAGAGAGGTGTTATAATAACATGTCAGGGAGGTGTGGATAAGCAACATTTTGGAGCCTGGTTTATAATGCAGTTTGTAACAGATGCTAACGTCCCGATTATGCATTCCAGCATCATTTATACCCGGCTCCATGGCATGGTAAGGCTCGTCACATCATAATTCTCCAAAGCAGTTGCTATTAATCACTCGTTCATTATTAAAACACATTGTATTCATTGCACTTGGCAACTGGAGCAGGCCAGGCTCTGTTTATCCAGACCAGTCATCTCCAAACTTTGTCAACCCCAGCCCAGAGGATCTTCCAGCCCTCCAAGACAGCTGAGAGCTCTGAAGAGACACCTCGACACAGATGGGGACATGGGACTCACAGAGATGTATTTCAACAAAGGGACACCCGTTTGTGAAAGGGCTGAGGGCTCCCAGCTACCAAGACCTTCTGTTCTCCTGGTTGACTCGTCTGCCCACTTCTCTCTTCAACTTGAAATCTCTGCCCTTTAAGTGACTTCCGCTGTGCTCTTTGATGTTCCCAGCTATCTCAGTACCACCTGGGGAGCCGGGGCTGCCCCCACGACCAAGACCTCCAAACTTACTTGATCATGCGAAGTCATGGAGTCTTGCAGTCAAATGTAAGGCTATGAGGACAAATCCCTCATCTTCTGGTACTAGTTTTGTGACCGTGGATAAGTAATCTAACTTCTTTGTCCATCCATTTTATCAGCTGTACAATAGGGTTGACAATAATAGAACCCACCTCATAGAGTTGCTGTTAGGATTATTTATTTATTTATTTATTTATTTATTTATTTATTTATTTATTTTGAGACAGAGTCTCACTCTCTTGCCTGGGCTAGAGTGCCGTGGCATCAGCCTAGCTCACAGCAACCTCGAACTCCTGGGCTCAAGCGATCCTCCTGCCTCAGCCTCCCAGGTAGCTGGGACTACAGGCACGCACCACCGTGCCTGGCTAATTTTTTCTATTTTTTTTTAGTTGTTCAGCTAATTTCTTTCTATTTTATAGTAGAGACGGGGTCTCTCTCTTGCTCAGGCTGGTCTTGAACTCCTGAGCTCAAACAAACCTCCAGCCTCGGCCTCCCAGAGCGCTAGGATTACAGGCGTGAGCCACCGCGCCCGGTCAGGATTAAATGAATTAATTTTGACAATGCCCTTCTAAGATGCCTGAAACATAATTCACATCAGCTCTTGTTATTTCTTGTTGAAACAAGCATAGAATTTCCTAGGTGCCCCGCCCTACAGCTTTTTACAGGTGGGGGCATGGAGGGCCATTCATTCATTCCATAAATAGCTCTTAAGCATGCCAAGCTTGCAAGGTATTATTTTAAGTACCAGAGACACATAGACATATAAGACATAGTCCCTCATTTGAGCAGCCCACTCACTAGTAATGCAGTGTTGCAAAAACAGAGCTCAGAGCTTTAGAGGTCTGGAAGCCCCTCTGTCTTTCCCCAAAATCCTGTGCATCTGATTATGGTTTACCATTTACACAGCACTCTTCCCTGTCACCATTTCATCGAGTGCTCACCTGAAAGGCAAGGAGGACAGGGATTATAATCCCATCTCCCACGGTAACAAACACACTGTGCTCCTCTCCTAGCATGGAGCTAGTGCACAGGGTCCCGACGGTTCCTGCGCTTCTAATAAAATACGTCAGACTAAAAATGTACAAAGCGTAATTTAATGATTACATAAAATATCTTAAAGGGCTTTGAACCCTTCCTTTTGTGCCATCCAATAGCAACCACCAATTTTAAATCTGGCGTTTATGATTTCCATGAATTTTTTTTAACATTTACCACACAAGCGTATATTTTAAAACAATATATATTTCTGTATGTATGTTTTCAAACTTTACGTCATACCATATTGTACATCTCCTGCAGCTTGCTTTTTTAAGGAAAGCATTTCATTGTGGAAAAGTTCAAATGTACGCAAGCAAACAGAGTAGTATCATGAGCTCCCGTGTACGTATCACCTGGCTCCAACCATTATCTGCAGCCATTCTTGATTCACCCATGCCATGATTACACCCTACCTCCCATCACCCAATGATTAGAGCTTACAATTCTACTTTCAAATAAATCTTACAAACCCTTAAATGCATAAATATTAACTGTATGCTTTAGAAATGGATACATCGTGTACCCTTACCCATATCAAGACACAGACCACTCATCTCTACAGAAAATTTCCCTTTTTGCCCCAAGTCCTCTTCCCCTCTCCACCCGCATTGTTTTGGTCTTTTCACCTTAGATCACATTTTCCTGTTCTATAACTTCATACAGTTAGAATCACACAGCATATAGTCATTTACGTCCCTTTTAGGAGAGGGGGTTCAGAATTCTACTCTGAGATTCATTCATGTTGTTCCACCTATC
>RJWJ010048757.1:0-10484 GCA_004363605.1 Indri indri | reverse complement strand
CCTCTCTGTGGACTTTCCGGCAGTCGACCGCCTTGCTGGGCGCTCCTGGCTGCTCCCGTCCCACCTGTGTCTGGGCGTCCTCCTCCGTCTCTGTCACCTGTGCTGCCCAGTTTGGGCCTGTCCTGCTCACTCCTCGGGGAGGCCTGGGCTGGTCCGTCCTGAGAGGTCAGGGGGCCAGGCTGCCTCAGGCCCTCGGACTCCGTGCGTTTGCCCCCCAGCGAGTGGGCGGCCCCTCGGCCTGAGCTGCCCCTCGTGTTGGCTCGGCGAGCATCTGGGGAGGTCCCCGGAGCCCCCTGGCCTCCTCCTGCTCAGAGCCCTCCAGCCTCACAGCTGCTGGGGGTCTCTTCCTGCCACTCACCGTGTGCTCCCAGGGGACGCGCCGCCACCTGGCTAGACAGTGGGTGGTGTCCCCACGTCTCTGGCTGTGTGATCCTGGTGGCTTTGCGTGTTCTATGGGGAGGTGGGGGCCAAAGTCCTAGCCCCTTCTACGTCCTGCTCCGAATCCGGGAGGCTACAGTGTTTTAGTGCCTTAGAGCAATACTCATCCTGCGCTCGGCCTGAGAGCCAGGAACTCGGGCAATGGTGGTGACAGACTGTGGGCTTTGCGAAAAGAAGAGTGAATGAGAAAAGGAAACTCGCAGACCCAGTCGACTCCGCTAATTACATGAATATATAAAGTTGATAAAAGCTAAAACTTAAAACATGGCTGTGAAGCCACGCAAGGCCGTGGAAGAAATGAAACGCGTGTTACTGAGTCAAAGAACCTATCTGAAAAGGCCGCATCCTGTAGGACTCCAGTTATGTGGCATTCTGGAAAAGGCAGAGTCACAGACATTAAAAGGGTCGGCGGTTGCCGGAGGTGAGCGGGGGGAGGGGAGGACGGCAGAGCACAGAGGATTCCCAAGCCAGGGAACGCGGAGTGGCGACATTTCAGAATAAAAACAGAATTGCCACACGATCTAGCAACTCCACTTCTGCATCTACACCCAAAAGAACCGCAAGCAGGGACCCGAACGGGAGTTTGCACACCCACGTTCACGGCGGCATTGCTCACAATGGCCAAAAGGCGGCGACAGCCGGGTGCCCACGCATGGACAGACGGACTGACAAAACGCGGTTTGGCCCTACAATGGAATGTCCCTCGGCCTGGAAAACGGAAGGAAATTCTGACACATGCCGCAACGGGGAGGAAGCTGAGGACATCATGCTCAGTGAAATAAGCCAGGAAAACAACTACGCTTCCACCCACGGCAGGTGCCCAGAGGCGTCGAATTCACAGGGACAGACAGCGGAAGGCGGTTGCGGGACTTGGAGAGCGGGGCGGGGGTTAGCGGGGAGCGATTCAGACTTGCGGTCTGGGAAGACGGAAGGTGCTGGGCTGGCTGCACAGCAGGGCGACTGTCCGGCTGACCCTGAGCAACACGGGCTTGAGCCGAACCGTGGGGTCCACTTACACTCACATCTTCTCCTGCCTTCACCTCCCCGAGACAGCACAGCCCTCCCTCCTCCGCCCGTCCTCCGCCTGCTCGGCATGATGGCGACCTTTATGCTGATCCACTGCCACCTAAGGAATAGTAAATACGTTTTCTCTTCCTCATCGTTTTCTTAGTAGTGTGTTCTTTTCTCCAGCTTGCGTCGTTGTAAGAACATAGTGTGTGATGCGTGTAACACAGAAAATGTGTGTCGCTCGACTCTGTTTTGAACGCTCCCAGTCCCAGCGGGCGGTTAGCCGAGTCTGGGGCAGCCGGAAGCCCACACAGATCTCCGACCGTGCAGGGCTCAGTGCCCCGAACCCCCATGCTGTTCTTGGCGCCCCGAACCTGAACTGCACGCTTAAAACGGCGACGACAGTGGGGAGAACCCTGAGCTGGGCGGTTTAACGCAGATTGGATGCAGGTGAGGAAGGAGGTGATGACCGGGAGGGAGGCCCGAGGCGGTCTCCTGGGGCCCAGCACAGCGCCAGCGGGGGAGGGTCCGGAAGAGGTCGGGAAGCACGGCAGGAACACGCCAAAGGTGAAAATGGGTGTCATGGAGAGGCGACAGGCAAGGACATAGGGCCGAGAATTTTCCAGAACTGACAAGATGTTGAAACCTCGGCTTCAAGAAGAACAATAACCTTAAGCAGGACAAATAAAAGAAGCCTAGACCCAGGTTCTCCTGGTGAAGCCGCAGGATGCCGGGAGGGCTCACCTTGAAAGCAGCCCGAGCGGCTGGGCACTTCTCAGCCCCAAGGTGCCGAGAGAACACGGGGCGGCCAGACCCACAGTCCAAGCTAAACTCTCACGTAAGGCCTGGGATGGACCACGCAGACTACACACCGCCACACGCTCCCAGTGCAGGAGCTTCCAGAGAACGTAATTCAGAGAGAAGGGACGTGCGATTGGCAAGAGAGAGGGGCGTGCAAACAAACCGGCACCTGTGTGCAAATCTGAACAGGCGCTGGCCGTGTAAAACAAAATCACGTTTAACTTGCGGGGTAACAGAGGCAAGCTGGGCCCAAACACTGGACAATGCCATTGTGGTCACCTGTAAGCCAGGAGGGCGTGGCCTGGCAGGAGGAGGGTGGTCCACTGGCTATCTCTGCATCGCAAATGCCATGAAAAGTTCTAACAGGGACCATTTTACAATAGCAATAGAGCACACGGCTTCCACTTAACTCTCCAAGGACCCAACGGCGTGTCAGATTGAATAAAGGCCATGGAAGAGCACTGCAGGCAGCAGGAACAGCACGTGCAAAGGCCCTGGGGAAGGCAGGCGAGGCATGTGTCTAAGACCACCAGTGCAGCCAGAGGTAGAGAGGTGGACAGAGGGGTCTCAGCGGCAGCAGGAGGCTGCGGGACCAGATGGGACAGGGCCTTGGGCCGAGGTTGGGAACTGCCTTCAGCAGCAAGGAGAACGGACGCCTGTGTGTCTCCAGCCCGAAGGGAGCTGCAGCCACGGGCACGACTGCACCTGTTGCTGCAGACATCGTGCCGGCTGCCGCGTGAGCAGACCGCCAACAGGCCCAGAGGAAGGAGGGAGAGCAGACGGAATAATTTAGGGCCTAGGACTCTGGCGGCAGCAGGGGCGGCGGCGAGAAACAGAAGAACACAGGCAATTTGGGAAGCAGCGCGCCCAGCGCGTGGGCAGGGAGGGAGGGGAAGGCGGAGCAGGCCCGGGTGGGGCCTGAGCCAGGGGGGGCTTGCCCACGGGGGAGCAAGCCTGCAGGGGAGGGGCTCCAGCCTCATGGAGCTTGTGCTCCGGGGACTTGCACGTGGAGAGCAGGGAAGCGAGGGTGACACAGACGGACGGGTGGGCCCAGCACAGGCGGCCCTCACAGAGGGGACAGGCTGTGACCTCCCAGCGCAGGCACGTTCGCCAGGGCCAAGGCCGGGAGACGGGGAGCTGGCGGAGGCCGGCGGCTCAGCCGGGGACTAGGCGGGCGTCATGGACTGAACTGTGACCCCCCAAATTCACATGCCGAAGCCCCCACTCCCCACGTGACCCTATTCGGAGACAGGGTGTTTAGGAGGTAACCGAGGTTGAATGAGGTCGTAGCGTGGGGCTGTGGGTTTCACCGGAAACCAGCACTGAGGCTCCTGGAGCGCGGACGTCCGGCCTCCAGCCCTGCGGGGAACGCCGCCTCAGCGCCCGGGCTGACTAACCCCGAGGGGGCCAAGCGCGAGTGGGGTCCTGGCACCCCAGGATTGCCACAAGGAGGCGGGCGCAGCTCCAGCAGCCTGCGGATCTCACTTGCCCGGGGCACGGCACAAACCCACGCGCAGCACAGCCCTCTCCTCCTGCGCACGCGCCGAGACGCGCCTCCCACACGAGGGACTCGGGTGCTCTCCGTGAGGTGCACAGACACCCCGCACCCCTCCCACAGCACACCGCGTTCCCAGAACGGCCACCGCACTCTCTCCCGTGCCACCAGCCCTCCCCCGAGAGGCAGGGGCTGTGTCCCCTCCCTGGCACCTGGCAGGCCTTGGGGACAGCCTCAGTGACAGAGCACAGCTGCGGTGAGCGCAGTGACTTGCCAGGCGAGGTTCTGCCAACTCGTAAGAGGCGGAGCGACCTGTGGAGCAGGACGCAAGGAAGGGCGTTCTAGTGGGGTCTTAGGACTCGCCTCCGGAGGCAGATCTAGCCATAGCTAAATCGGGCTCGCAGGTGAGGCTGGGCAGGGGCTTGTGAAGGTCACTGTGAGTTTACCAGTCTGGGAGGTTTCAGCTCAGCCCGTGCCAGCGACTCGCAGCTCAGGGCCCCCACAGGTGAGGAGCCGCCCAGTCCATGGCCGCAGTCGCTGCGGGAGGCTGGCGAGCGCCCAGCCTACACAGTTCAGCTCAAACGCAGCTGCTTTTATGATCTAGCCGAGGTCTACAGGTCAGATTCCACCTGGGCGTGTACGTGGCTGGGTCAGCCTCCTCACGCACTCCCAGCCCCTTTCAGATACCTCTGCACAGCCGTCTCCATTTCACATTCCTTCCCACTGCCCTAAGGATTCCACGCACTGGTCTTGTTCTCCTGGGACGCCTGCTCTGGGCCCAGGCGCCACGCTGGGAGTGGCCTTTGGGGACAGGAATCTAGGCCCGTGACCCACAGCCAGCAGCCACCTGCTCACAGGGGTGGGCAACCTTAGAGGTGGAGCCCCCAGCCCCCAGCGGAGATGAGACGGCCCCGCTGAGCCCTGCCCAGACAGCAGATTTGTGAGCAAAATATGTGATCACTGGTGTCCGCGTTTGAGGACAGTTTGTTATTCAGCAACAAACAGATACACTTGGCCTGTGGCTCCTCAGCCCACAGCGGAAGCGGCTTCCCCTCTGCAGGGCGGCCAGGGATCCTGGCTGTCCCTCTTGTCCCTGTGTCACGATTAGGAGCCACTGTTCCTCTCCAGGGTGTCCTGGTTTGGACGATAAGTGGTGTGGTCATCCCGTCTGTCTGTGCTGGGGACGCCCACAGCTGGGGGCAGGCTGCCCACCCTGCCGCCGGCCGTGCCGGGTGATGTGGTTTCCTGTAAGGTGCAGTGTCCCCCATCACAGCTACATTTCCAGTCTTGCTTTCTGTTTGGTGCCGATGGGCGGTCTCCGACCTCCGCCAGTCCCCTGCCTCCCTGTGGGGAGGGGTTGCAGGCGGGGGTCCTGGAGGAAGGGGCCCCACCCTTCCTGGCCTGGGATCTCCTGAGGGCCTGCAGGGGGAGCAGCTGGGCAGGAACCCAGAGCCCTCCCGCACCCCGGCACTAGTGGTCTGGGGTTCTGGGGGGCCACCGGAAGCCGCGCCCCACGCAGGTCTCAGCCATATCTCTGTTGAGACGACGGTCGGAGTGACCTGGGGCTCCTCCCCTGGCTCTGCCCGCCACCTGCGCCCCTCCTCCCCCCTCCTCCTTGGGACCCTCCCTCCTTCCCTGCTCCCGCCGCCCCCGGGTGATCAGGCAGACTTCCAGACCTGGGGCAGGGCGGGGACTCGGAGTCCAAGAACGTGGGGCTCGGTGGCCCCGTGTGGCCCTCAGCCTCTGCTCTCGCTTCCTCCCTCAAGCCCGAGTGGGGATTCCACAGACCTGGGGCTCAAGGGTTCCTCCGGGCACCGCAGCCCCGTCCGGGCTCTCCCGGGGGCCAGCCCTTCCTGCTCTCTCCAAAGCCATCTCAGCTGCCTCTGACCTATGTTCTTCCATGTAAAGTTTATTGTATGTTTACTGATTTCTTAAAAAATAAACCTTTTTTTAAAGCCCAAATGAGACTCTGATTGGGATGGTGTAGGATGAACACACCCATCGGGGAGAATTACCAGTTATAACGGTAAGTCCTCCCCACTCTGCCGGGCGTGCTGGGTAAGCTGGCGTGACCAGCAGGTGCACAGGCGAGTGTGGGATCTCCCAGGAGTGTCAGGGCTCCTCTCCACCGGCCTCTCTTTCCAGAACACTCTCCTTGATGCTCCAGAAACTTCTCTCCCCAGTCATGCCTTTGGCCAGCCCCGGGCCACACGCTGCCAGCGCCTTGGTAGAGGCCCCTTTATTAAACCGTCCCCGCAGGTAGCCGATCTGGACGTGAGCCTCTTCCCTGCTGCGACCCTGACGATCCCAGGGTTTCTCCCAGGGATCCGGGAAGGTTCGGTATAAGCATCTGTCAATGCCGATCCCACGACTACATTACGGGCAAGAAGCATCTCATTTTCTCAAGTGATGAAGTTGGGACTTTCAAAAAATCTCAGCAAAGTAGAAAAAGAAGCAAATGAAACATTTCTAACTTGGTAAAGTTGTTCACCAAGACCCGCCGTAGAATACATGCACGAAAACAGGTCGTGGTGGCCGGGGGTGTGGGGAAGAGGGGAGCGTTGGCCTCGTGGGGCAGAGGGGATGTTTTAGGGCCGTGAAACAAATCTGTTCGACATTGTAACGGTGGGTACGGGCCACTGCGTGCTGGGGCGGAAAGGCTTAGTAGGTGCTCACCGCGCAGGGGGAGGATGATTTCTCACACAGAAATTAAGATACACAAAAGAAAAAAGTTTATTTTATCTCCTTAGAGGGGAGAAAGAGAGAGAAAGAGAAAGAGGCAGGAGGGAGAGAGACGTGGCGCGTGGCATCCCGAAGAAAGGAAGGGGGTGCCCGCGGCCAGCGAGGCCACGCAGCACGCTGCTTCCAAGGCGACAAGCAGAGAAAAACGTAGCGACGGCTGCCAGCTGATAACAAGAGCGGCAGCAGGTGGATATCAGAAACCGCAAGGATGGCACAGTCCAAGACTCGGTTTCCTGCCGTCCTCGGAGAAGGGGTTGTCGCAGGAGACGTGGCTGGGGCTGCCGCTCCTTCTCCTGCTGTTCACGCGGAGCTCCGCAGAAGCAGAGTCTCAAAAACCAGTTTGAAAGACAGCAATTTCCATCTCTCTTCCGTCCATTCCGCTCTTCGGGAGTTGCACAGACAGAACTCCTGCGGGTGCCCGTTAGAGAACTCCCAGGACTGGTCTTCACCTGTCACCGGGAATCGTGGATCAGGTGTCCTCCTGTTGTTTTTTGCAAGACCGCCCTTACGCTGCGCGTCTCTGGAACCCACAGAGCTCCGCACAAAACAGTGAAGGCTGCTGTGTGCACACTTTAATACCCAGCTAAGAGGTTGAGGTGTGCCCGATGGAATCTCGCTGTGTTACAAACGTGGGAGGACACAGCCCCCCTGGAGCGGGTGGAGGGGAGACACTGGCCTAAGTGACCTTGGAAATGAGTGGAAACTGAAAACTAAAGCTGTGAACTACAGCAGAACCCTGAGCCCCTCGGCTGACTGCGTGGACCCCCTCTTGGCTGAGGGGGTCCCAGAAATACCCCAAAGCTGAGTTGCTGGCCATGAGAAGGGAAGTAGGACATGCGTGTCATGCCGCCCTCCTTCTGGGAAATGTCCTTTGTGACTCATTAACAGGCCTAAAGCTATGCGAGGACAAAGCTCAGACCACACCTCAGGTGATAGGCTGGGTGGTTTGCCTCTGATTAGCAGACGTCCTTATCTTAACTTAAAACATTCCAGGCCTTTAGACAAAGCTTCATCTCTTTAACCAATTACAAATCAAAGAGTCTTTAAACCCACCTGTGACCTGTAATGCGGGGCGTGGCTCACACCTGTAATCCTAGGGCTCTGGGAGGCTGAGGCGGGAAGGTCACTTGAAGTTAGGATTTGGAGACCAGCCCGAGCAAGAGCAGAAAAAAGTAGAAAAATTAGCCAGGCGTCGTGGCGCGCGCCTGTCGTCCCAGCTACAGGATCGCTTGAGCCCAGGACTTTGAGGTTGCTGTGAGCTACGAGATGCTCTCTACCCAGAGCGACAGAGCCAGACTCTGTCTCAAAAAAAAAAAAAAAAAACCCTGCAATGCCCCACTTTGAGATGTCCTGCCTTTTCAGGCCAAACCCATATACGCCTTCCATGTATTGGTTTATGACTTTACCTGTAATTCCTGTCTCCCTGAACTGCATAAAACCAAACTGTAACTCAACCACGGCCAGTACACTTGCTCAAGCTTCTTGGGCGTGGCTCTCCAGGCCATGGTCCCACACACTTGACTCAGAATAAACCTCTTTAAATTATTTTACAGAGTTTACAAAGTCTGGGTTCTTTTCCATTGACATATGGTGAAACTGAAATTAAAAAGAGCAGTCCAAAAGCCCATTGCTCCGGTTTAATCATGAAAACAACAGCAGAAAAATCCCAAGTGAGGCACATTCTACTAAATACCTGACCAGGACTCCTCGAAACTGCCGGAGAGTTAGGCCAAGAAAGCTGAGAAACTGTCTGGCGAGTCCTAAGGAGACAGGACAGCTAATGTCATGTGTCCCGGCGGGCCTGGGACAGGAAAGACGTCAGGGATAAGCTGAGGGACCCGAATAAACGATGAGCGAACACAGGAGCGGATGTACCAGGCTGGTGGGGGACGTGGCATCAGGGGACACCGTGCGCAGGAATTCGCTGCCATTTCTGCACTTTTCCTGTAAATCTAAAACTATTCTACTATTTGTTTTAAGTACATTTAGCACAGAAACTTTTAGACTCATCCCCGCAATACCCAGGGGAGAACGGACGCCCTTAGTTACGGGAGGAAGGAAGTGGGGGTCGGGCCCACCCTCCTGCCACCGCCCCAGGGCTTTCCCTGGGCTCAGCCCTGTGACGAGTGGGACAAGGAGTAAGGCTGTCCAGTCACCCCTGGGCCCTGCGCAGGGCAGAGCAGGGTCTGAGGGCGGAAGGGAGACAGTGGCGCAGCCGCCCACAAGCTGCCGCGCGGGATTTATTGGCTAAGCTCGCAAACCAAGTGTGCAGAGCCGTTTTTCTTACGTTACACTTCGCTGGTTTAACATTCAGGGTTTATTCCAGCCTCAAAACTGAGCTGGACAAGCTTTTTCCTGCGGTTGTTTTGTCCCCTGTGTTCTGAAGCCATTCGTGTAAGAAAGGGATGGACTGTTCCTTTCAAGTCTGGCCACATCGCCTGCAAAACCCTCTGGGCCTGGATGCGGTTTTTGTTTTGCTTTGGTTGGGTTTGTTTTTTTGGAAGCGGGTAGTTGTTTGACTGCCATTCCCATTCCCTCAATGCTTATTGGTCTATTCAAGGTCTCGGTTTCTTCTGGTGCCAATTGCATAAAAGTATTTTATATTTTTCAAGAAATTATCCACTTCATATAGGTTTTTATCTTTGTATTATTTGTGTGAAGTAATAGTATCATTTATAGCACTCCTGTAATTTTTAATCTATGGCCTTTTATCAGTTTCTTTCTCAGTATTGCTGAAGCTGGGTCTCACACACCTTGGCATTGGTGCACGTGGTCATCCAGTCCTGAGAGTGTCTGTCTTTCCTTCCTGGTCTCCTCCCGCCCCTGCCCTGCGCAATGGCAGGTGCTGCCCGTATGCGGTGCCCACCCAGGGCAGACGCTCTTCTGAATACCGGACATGCAGTGACCAACTTACTCCTCCCAGCAGCTCTGCAAGACCGGACTTTTCTTTTGCTTATTTACAGATGGGGAAACTGAGGCATAGAATGGTGAAGTGACTTGCCAAGGCCCGTCGGTGTGGCGGCAGATGCAGACCTTGAACCTAATTGCCGTCACTCTACACCTGTCCCCGTCTGCACCCCGACAGGCTGGGGAGTCCCACACCTTTTCCTTCTTTGGCCACTCGGGCGGCCTGGAGGAGCCCGCGGAGCCCTTCTCGGAGCAGAGTCTATTAATGCACAAAATGACATGCGTCAAATTAGAAAGGAAACCAATGATATTAACATACGGTTACCAAAATAACAAAGTCTAATTCGGTACACAGTAGTAAGTGAGCTTTTTTGTCGCTATATTAGTTCGGATCTAGCAGCATGACCCACAGTGCTGAAGTGTGAACAAAAACGCCACCGTAAGGCCCTGCAGCCGCTGCAGCCGCTGAAACGCAGCAGGAAAATGCGCAGACTCTGCTGGGCAGAGTCCAGGCCCTGCGGGTACTGCCAGGTCCTTTGTCTGCCTTCAGGACCGAGGAATCCTCGGTTTCAGGGGGAGGTTGTTGGAAATAAAGATGCGACTTTCCCATCCAAGTCGAGGGACTCCTGAGTCCCACCACCGGCGACTGCTGCTCGGGAGCCAGGTGCAGAGTTCACCCTGCGTGCTGTGAACGCTCCACACACTGTGAGCTGAGCCAGGGTACTTCATCCCCTTCCTTCCCACGCGCCTTGCGTTTCTCTCTTTCCTCAGCTGAGTGTTCAGATGCCCCCAACTTACAACGGGTGACGACTGGCAAACCCAGCGGAAGCTGAAAATCGTGTTGAGTTGAAAGTGTGTTTCATACACCTGCCCCACGGGACATCTGGCTTAGCCGGGCCTCCCTTAAACATGCTCAGAACACGTACATCAGCCGACGGCTGGGCAAAATCCTCTAACACAAGCCCATTTCGTGATAAAGCATTGTGTGGCTCGTGTAATTTACCAAAGACTACACTGAAATCGAACGCCAGGACGGTTGTGTGGGGCCTCACCAGACCGTGCTGGAAAGAACGGTTTCTGCTGAACGCAAGTC
>RJWJ010048756.1:0-10529 GCA_004363605.1 Indri indri | reverse complement strand
TCTGAGCCGGCTCTGGCGGTTCCATGAGCTACCCTGTAGCCTTTCAATTAATCTTGTTTTGATTTAAACCAGCTGGAGTCAATCTCGGTGCTTGCAACTAAGATCCTTGCCTGATGGACAAGGTTCAAATACGGAGATATTTTAAGATCTGAACTTTCCACTCAGCTGCGTATCTCCACTAGCTTGGGTTGGTCTCTCATCAGAGCTTTGCCATGTTCACGTTTGGTTTATTCTTCCTCATTATTGGTAATTGCAGTGCGCGTACGGACCTTTTCCTGCGCCGGGCACTGTGCCGGATGCCTCGTGGATATTCACTGCGACCTCACAGCCTGGCTCCTGTTATCACCCCACTTTACAGACCATAAAGCTGACCCACATTATAAACGGGGCCTGCCCGGAGAGACATAAGAGGAGAAACAACAGTTCCCTCCCGTTCCCTTAACCTCACCTTTTCAACATGTCTAAATTAGACAGTTTCACATCCTCCTCCTCCCTGGGGGTCCTTTGGTTTTGGTCCTGGGAATGGTCGGGTTGGTCACAGGGTCCCCTGCACCCTCCCCCAGGCCCGTTCACTGTGCTCACTGCAACGTGGAAAACAATTACACAAAATCAGCAGACAGGGGACACGTGATCCCTTGAAGAACAGGTTTCCTCGTGCAGGCAGGTGTCCTGGGAGGAGAGGCGAGGACACAGCCGAGGGCAGGGGTGGCGAGGGCGGGCGCAGGTGCGCGAGAGTGGGTGGCGCGGGCACTGCCTTGTCCGGAAGGCCACAGAGAAGGGAGCCACCAGCAAGCAGCTTGCAGGTGAGGGCATTTGTTCACGGTCGAGGTGTTTCCTGAAGCCGGTGATTTTGGAGGGACACCCGGGCCGAGTCCGACAGGAAGGGAGGAGCGAGGGCAGCGTGTCCCTGGACAAACGGCATCGCAGGCGGCACCTGCCAAACACCCAGAGACGAGACAGGGCAACTCAGGGCCATCCGGACCTACACCCAGAGCTGTTTGTCTGAAGTTTCCTCTGTAAGGAGAAATGATGATCTTGAATGAAACCCAGCACAGCATTGACCTTCAAACAATTTTGTCATTCTGACTGAGGCCGTGTTGCCGGCCACCGCTGGCTGCGGAGACCTGGGCACGGTGGGTCTCCTCTGTGTGCGGGAAGCGGGTCAAGCACCCCAGACCTCAGATCAGGCAGGAAAATGTCTATTTTGGCATTTTCATATCAAACGGGGATATGTTGTCCTCACAGAGGAAAGAGTCATGACTTAAGGTTCTTAGTTGTGAGTGACAGAACCGACACTGGTTAACTGAAGTAGAGGAGTTTATCGAAGGGCTGCTGCCTAGCGCGCCGAATGGAGGTGGCGTGGGCTGGACAGCCGGGCTCCTGGGCTGCCTGGGTGGGAATAACGCTGGGAAGAGGACACTTGGGGACTGAGTCGGGGACACTCCACCACCAACACAGCTGGACTCCACGCGGGGGGGCCACGGGCTGGAGGCTGCAAGCTGCTCCAGATCCACCACCTCTGCCCTGCAGAAGGGACATCACCGCCCGCACCAGGGCGCAGTCTGAGCGTCAGCAGCTTCCCGGTGGGGTGGGCAGGCGGCTTGGCTCATATGTTCTCTCTCTGTGGAAAACAAGTTATCTGTTTCGAAAATGCAACGGTGGGGCAGGTATGGGATAGACTTTCCCATTCCAAAGTGGGGGGGAGGGAGGGTGGGAGGGAAAGAAGGAAGGAAGGAAGGGAGGAAGGGTCGTGGGTCCCAGGCAAACCCGAAGCCCCGAAGGGTTTTGCGTTCAGGCTTCGGTTCCAGGGCCTGAGAGTGGCTGCCTGTGCCCTGCCCTGCAGGCCCACGCCTTCTGGGCCAGCCTCGGAGCCCCCGCCCCTCTTCTTGCCTGCAGCTGAGCAGCTCCAGAGCCGAGTAGCCGTAGAGGACACTTCCCTGCCTGTGCAAATCCCAGAAGTAGTGTCCCATTTTGCGACAGAATGTTTAGCTGTCGAATAGCAGGGCGGAAGACGACCAGCTCCCACTGTCCTTTCCAGAGTCAGCTCACATCACGTGCACCCCGTCACGCCACACGGCAGCCCCGCCCGGCACGCCCGCTTCCTGGGGGCCCCATCAGGCATCGTGGGCGCCTCTCCTCGCCATGCGCATTGGAGGGCTTGCTGCCCGGCAGCAAACGCTCACCCTGAACGCAGTGATGCTCGACACGCTGATCCCTCCTGGCTGTGACTCTTAAGCGGTTCAAGTTCAACTTGCTTTCTGCCTCTTCAGCTAGGGTCCGAGACCCTGTGCAGCAAATCTAAGCCCTGTTCTCACTGTTCTCTGTGGCACTGAGCACGCCCTGCTCCGAGAGCTCAGCTCGTGCTCATCGCATGTGATGGTCATGAGCTCGTGGAAGTCTGACGTTTCACATGACCGGCGTCCTAGAGCTCAGCTCCTGACACGCAGAGATTCGCTGCGGGGCACATTCTGAAGGACGCGACAGCACGCAGAGGAACGGCCTCAGCCCTCTGCAGTGAAGAGACCACAGAGCCCCGGCGACGAAGCGAGAGACAGATTAGGATGCTGGTTCCTGTCGCCAAGTCCAGAGAAATGGAGGCCATGGAAATAGGGTTTCCTCACGCAGACTCATGATGCTCTATAGTCAGGCTTCCCGACGGCTGGTCCCGGGGAAAGACACCGGCCATGCGATATGGGCTCTGCTGGAGAGGACACGTGCCCTGTGATCGAACTCCGCAGACACGCTCCTTTGCAATTCAGGGCGAAGCGGAGGCGGAGAGGAGGCCGACGTTTGTCTCGGTGTGGTGAACTGGTCGGGGTAAAGCTGAGTTTCTGAAGCCGGAGAACAGGGGTGCTGCTCTCCAACACGACAGCCCCTGGGGAGCAGTCCAGGTCGGGGTGCAGCTCCCGGCCGCCACCCAGGGACCCAGTCCTCCCGGCTGTGCTCTGCCATCTCAGGGCGGAGTCCTCTTCTCACACAGAGCTGGGCTTGGCCACATCGCAGTTCCGGCTGGCCGGAAGCAGGGAGAGTGGATGGGGGTGCTGACTGCACGGGCGGCCGCCCCTCTGGTCCCCGGGGGAGGGGAAGGGTCTCTGGGCGGACAGTTCACGGCTCTGCTCACACTCTGAGCCCTCCCTGGGTGCTGCCCTGGTCGCATAGTAGGTGCTGGGTGAATACCGCACTGCTCATGAGTCAAGCAAAGCACATGCCGACCCCTGTCATGTGAAATAGGCCACCTCCTCCAGACCGACACTGCCCTGGGACTCCGGGAGCTTCATCATGTGCTCTCCACGGAGCAGCCACTTCCCGGCCCCAGCCTTGCTGGGCTGCACATCCGAAGGGGCTTGTGCAGAGCTGGAAGCACTTTGGGGAGAACACAGGGGACCGAGAATGATCTGGGGACACCAGTCTCTGAGTCACTGGCATTCACCAGAAAACACTCAAGAGATGCTTCCTTCAGGCCAGAGAGGGGTCCCCGGGAGCAGGGACCGTGTGTGGGAAACCCCACGGGCAATGAGCCTGCGCTGTGACTTGGGGCGTGGTTTTGACACAAAGAACCCAAACAAAGTTATGGGTATATGGGGACGTTGCTGGGCTCCACTGCCTGGGCCTGGCAGTTCCGATGAGCCCCCGGCCACCACCCTTTAATGAGACTGATGGTGTGGGGACAGATGACCTCTGTCCCGGAGACAGGTTACGACAATTCTCAGGAGGACCCAGGTCCATGCGTATCACCAAGTGAGAGGCCCGCACACAGCCCAGACACCTCAGGCTGCAGCAGGAAGCTGTCTCCACCCGTCGCTCTTGTTCCAGCACAGGTGTGACAATCTGTGTTTGTACTGACACAGCAAAGGGAAATCAAACAGTGACCTGGACACTTGGCCCTTGGGATATTTTCCTTGTAGTAATTACACAGATACACAGCAAATACTGTATGCCCCTCTATAGCTCCGTCTCTGCGCGCGCACACACACGCACACAGAAAGGGCTAGAGGAATATTCAGGTCAATCTAAGCAATTTTTCTTGGAGGTGTATTGAAAGAACACTCCACAAAAAAAATTACATATATCAAACAAGTGTTTCAATTCCTTACAATGCTATTGCATTTCTTTTGTAATCAGAAAAAAATTACAGTACAAAACAAAGTTGAAGCTGAATAGTCATATAATTGAGGTAAACATTTTCCAGCTTAAACTACCCAAGTTCTTCACTCAAGTGGCTCTTGACCCTGGGCAGGGCCCGTCTTACTCCGACGAAGGAGCCTGCTTGTTCTGAGACCGTTGCTACCACCGGGCCTGTCGGGGGCCTGGCACTCACAGCGTCAGGGACCGTCGTCAGGGTTAAGGCAGTGTCACCGCAAGGTCAAGCCACGTCAGGGAACTCCCACACCTCTAGACCCATACAAATGCCAGAAAACAAAATAATTTGAAAAAGCAAACAGTGCAAAGCCTCCTGTGCAGGTATGGCTGCCTGGTGAGGCCTTGGGGACATGGGACAGGCCACAGGGTGGGGCACGGTGTGATGGAGCCAGAGCTGGGGGCAGCGCGGGCAGTGGCGTGACAGCACGCAGGACGGGCTCCTGTGTGTACCGGCGGGCAGAGCGCGGGATCGGCCCCACCCGGTGAGTCTGTGGTCAGGGTGGATCGCTGCTGAGAGCTCACTGGGGGAGGCGGAGGAGCTTCCGGGCAGCCTGGGGTCACTCTGAGCCCCAATGGCTCCTTCCGGCCTCACGCAGGCCGGCGGCCAGATCGTTCTCTGTGGCTCGGCCTCTTGGCGGCTCCTCCCGGATCACGCCCAGATCCCTGGTGCTGCTCCTTGCCTCACAGCTCGTCAATTCCCCAGGCGACCTTTTACATGGTTCGTAACATTTTCTCTCTTCCAGGCTTACCCTTGCCTACTTTCCCCACATGGGTTCGTGGCTACTGCAGCCGTCGTTTTACAGAAGCCTTAAGTCTTATCGGGGAATTAGGGGAAAGCCTGCGTGCACCGGGTCCCCGTCGCCACTGCCAAGGCTGCAGGATCGAATTCTCCGTCTCCCGCGCCAAGGAAAACAGACATTGTAGGTTGTGCTCTGATTAATCCCAGGATGCGTCTTTCCACTCAAGGACATTTCCTAGCACCTTGACCTTGCCAGGCATTTCAAATTATTTCGCGTAATTGTTTTCTGGTGTTTTTATGGGTCTAGAAGCGTGGGAGTTCCTAATGCGGCTTGACCTGGTCTGCGGGAGCCACTGGTGTGATGGCTAATGACGGTAATTTGAGGCTGGTGTTTTCTAAATTCTCCAGGTTTCCTTTTCTATACGTAAAATCCCGACCTTATGGAAGTTGGGGACTTTTCTGCCATTTAGGCCGACAATGAGCAATTAACTTTTTTAATGGTCCCAAAGCTTTGCGTCTTTGTTTTTTCACTTTCTTTCTTTCTTCTTCTTCTTTTTTTTTTTTTTTTTTTTTTTTTTTTTTTTTTTTTTTTTTTTTTTTTTTTTTTTTGCTTAACAGTGGGAAGAAGTAGCATCTGAAAATACAGGGAACAGATTAGAATGTGGCTCGGGGGCAATCTGAAACAAGGAGAGAAAAAGTAAAATCATCTCAGATGTGACATCAGGAGCTGGAATGGCCCTTGCCCGTGGACATAATTCTTGGTTTCGTTAGAGGCATTTCCAAACCAAGCCCTCCCCTCTGGGCGTCCAGCAGTGGGTAGGAATAGCAGTGGGCTCTTGCTCTGCCCAAAGCAACCCCGTTACCCTACGGACCCCTGAGGACTCGTCTCCGCCTCTCAGCCACTCGCGTGCTTCCTTGTGGCTGGCGTGGCCTTTTCCACTCCCACGGGTGGTGGGTTAAGTAGTAATATGAGGCATAAATGGGAGTTACTGTCCTGGCTCTTCCAGGAAACGGCAGGCCCCATGCACGCAGAAGCTGTGGAAATGTGATTCTTTGCACACAACACCCGGCACAACGGGTGCTGACGAACACGGGCGCACTGACAGGCCGCCGGCTTCCAGGATCCTCAGGCTCCGGCCCCTTTGTTCCAAACCCTGTAGGGAGAGCTTGGTTTTGCCAGGCCCTTGGCAGGCCTGTGCCACGCAGAACCAGTGTCACAGCTCAGGCTGCTGTGATGAAATACCGTAGACTGGGGGGCTTCAGTAACAGACGTTTATTTCCTACGGCTCTGGGGCTGGGCGTCTGAGCCTGAGCCTGGTGGGGATGGAGTTTTTGGTAAGCAGTGGGGACCCAGCAAAGACTTCAGAATGATAGTAAATCAGCTATTCAAGTCAAGACATGCAGAATGTGGACCCCAGGGTGCCCCAATCTAGCCCCTCCTGCCTCAGATGGAGGGATCGAGCCAGGAAGGTGAAAAGCGTCTCCCGAGGTCACGCGGTCGGGTACGTGCCCCGGGGCCCACACTCCTTTCACGCCCATGCAGGGGCCTTCGGCCTGTCGGGAACAGTGGCCAGTGGCCACACATGTCTTTTTCAATTTACATTAATTGAAATTAAACAAAATTAAAAATTCAGTTCCTCAACAGTCCTGGCCACATTTCAAATGCTCAGTAGCCGCGTGTGGCCAGTGACTGCTATCCTGGACATTCTAGGTCTAGAACATACCCATGATTGCAAAAAGTTGCATTGCTCTCTGCTGTGGCTGCTTCTGCCTAGAACCCCCTTATTCCATGGATGCAGGACACTGTCTGCACCTGGGATCTGTGTGAGCTCCTTCCCTGTGGCCGGTGTTGCATCTGGCATAGAGCTATGGTTCCTGAGAAGATTCCAGCATCCCCAAGGGCTGAAACGAGGGTCTAGGGCCATTTCGTGATCTTTTCCAGTTTCCCCTCGGTCCCTGTGCTGCCTGTGCCCTTGGCAATGTCCCTCCCCGGTTCCTGCCCCAAGGCAGCTGGCCAGAAATTGCTGGAGCTTGCAGCTGCAGGAAGGCATGAGTCTGGGTTGTGAGGTGGCACCACTCTGGCCAGGAACGTCCTGCCCCTTGGCCTGGGGCCAGCTCAGGAAACAGAGCAAGGTGAGCAGGGAGCTTGCCAGCCACTAGAGTCAGGCGTGTCTGGAATTGCTGGACTTGTCCAATGGCAACCAGAATAGTCACAGATACCCTGGAGCTCACCCTTCCATGGAAATCTCTGGAATGCCTGGATCCACCTTCCTGAACGAGTTGTGCCAACAATGGAGACTTTTCCAGCATTTCGAACATTGTTTTGGGGAAATGCAAGCGTCTCCTGTTCATTGAGCTTGGCAAGTCATTTATTTGTTTTATTCTTTTTGCTCAGCAGGTGGCATTTTTGTTCAGTGATTTTACGTGCAGCCCCCTGTGCTCATCGACTATGATATATTAATCATGCAAATGAGGATATTATTAATGAGGAAAGAATTAATTCCGCCACTGTGTCTGGGTCTGCCATGACAGCTTCGTTAACGCCCTCTCGTCTCTGATACTACCAGCAACGTCTCGCAGGCTGCTGCCGGTGGATGTGCAACCGGAGCTCGCCGGAGACCTTCCTCCCCAGGGTTGGTGTCAAGAGCACACTTTTCTTTGTGGGTGCACATTTTCAGGGCAGTGCCTTGCAAAACCCTGTCCTCCTTCCCACTGGGTGACCGGTTTGTAGGAGGAGGGGACGTGCCCGTGTCCCACATGTTCTAGTGAAGCCTGTGAGTAGCGCAGGCTCCCACGTGTGCTGGCCTCACGCCTCCCCGGGCAGGGCTCCTTCTCCTCCCGCCTCTGCTCTGCACACAGGAGCAGGGGCTGCACTGAGCTTTCCCCTCGTGCCAGCAGAGCCCTGCAGATAATGCAAACGGGTGTCCAATGCCACCTTCCCTCACTGCCCTTTGGTTAACCCTGATTTCCACCCAGTGGCCCCACACTGGGCAGAGATCCGCTCACTCCTATCTGCTTCCAAGCCTGTGCTCCAGGGAGCCAAGTCCACAAACAGATTGTTTTTTGGGAACTTGGATAGCCTCACCCCGCACAAAGCGGGAACGCCCCTTGGAAAGGCTGTGCCATTCTGGAAAGCTCGCTAATCACACCACTTTCTGTCACGAGACTTGGCTGACCCTGAGGAATAACTGGGCAGCCCAGCTCTCCCAGGAGCGAGTGCAGACGCCAGGCGCCCTGAGAGGGTGGGCCGGGGCTGGCATCTGGCCACCGGGACCTTCTTGGAACTCCAGCGTGTTCACCCTCGGCCAGATGTGGGTCCAAGCCTACCCCTGGGACTGCAGTTTGCCCCCCTGCAACCTGAGGCCACGGAAGGTGGGGCGCAGACAGGCCGTGGCAATTGCTCGGGCTCCTGCCGTCCGGGGCCCCGTCACCCTTCTTTGGCTTCTGCTCCTGCCCCTCTTTCCCCTAAGGGGCCAAAGCCTTGGCCAGTGGCGTGAGCTTCCCCCGGCATGGACTCCAGGAGCGGGCTCTTCCCTTCCTGCCGGCGTCCCGCTGTGCCCCCACACCTGCCGTCCTGTGCCGCTTCCTCTCGGCGCAGAGTCCTGACCCCATGCTGGGCGAGGGGGAGGCACGGGGCGTCAGTAGCAGGAATCGCTGCCCCGCAGTCCGAGGCTGGGAGTCTGAGGTCCGGTGGAGCTGGGCAGGGCCGGCTCCTGAGGCCGCGTGGTCCCAGGCCTTTCTGAAGCTCCTGCTGGTCTGCCGGCCATATTTGGCTCTCCTTGGCTTGCAGGTGGCATTGTTTGTGTCAAATTGGGGTCATACGGGTGGGCCCTGACCCAGATGACTAGTGTCCTCATAAGAAGAGATTAGGACACAGACACACACAGAGGACAGCCCTGTGAGGACACAGGGAGAAGAAGGCTGTTTGTAAGCCAGGCGCGCCGACCTGCTGGCACCTTGACCGTCCGGCCTCCGCAACTGCGAGAGATGAATTTCTGTCTACACCCTCCCCACCCCCCCGCAGCACTTTGTAGCGGCAGCGCGGCCTGGTTCACACGGTTCCTGAAGCCCCAGCCTCACGCCCGTCCAGCACACAGCAGGCACCGACGAACGCCCCTCACGGGCCAGGGGTACTCCGAGTGCTTGAGCCCCCAATGTGGACGCAGAGTCAGGCCCTGCACCAAGCGCCATGGGAGACACGGGAGGGGAGTTCGGGGGCTCCGCCGGGCAGCCGTCTCCAGCCTCAGCTCTGCCACCTCTTCAGACCCTGGGCTCTGGGCAGAGTCACTATCTGTGGGTCTCTGATGGGATTTTGTCCCCTCAGAGAAGCTGTCCCTCCCAGGTACCCCCAAACTCGGGTTAGGTAGCCCTTGGGGGTGCGTGTCCCCACCACGTGGCACTTCCAAGGCCTTGCTGTGTGTGTTTCTTCTCTCTCTGGTCTGTCCTCCCACTGCGCGAGGAGCGGCCCAAAGGCAGGACTCTTCCCCGGACCTTGGTGTGGATGGGTCCAGCACAAAGGGGGCCCTGGCAGGGTCAGACCCTACCAATGAGGCACCGGGAGCCCGGGCAGGTGCGGCAGCATGTGGGAGGGACCTGGGCGTCCACACCTGCCGCTGGGAAGGCTTGGGACCCTGGGCCAGTCGGTCTCTCCTCTGGGCCTCAAACACCTTCCTCGGGAAACCCAGCATTCCAGGGGAAATCGGGGGTCCCATCGCGTCCTTGGCATGGGGATGGTGAGGCAGCACCCGCCATGACGAGTGAGCAGGCGGTAACATGCGCCACACGGGGAGGGCATAAGGCCGAGATGGTGAGGTACAGTCTCCCCCTTCACGCTGTTAGCGCCTGCCATCAGGGACCTGCTGGCAGTGTCCTCTGTTCCTGGCACACACTAAGTGCTCAACAAATGTTTGTGGGTTTTTTTTGTTTTTTTAAGACAGAGTCTCACTCTGTTGCCCGGGCTAGAGTGCTGTGGTGTCAGCCTAGTTCACAGCAACCTCAAACTCCTGAGCTCAAGCGATCCTCCTGCCTCAGCCTCCTGAGTAGCTGGGACTACAGGCACATGCCACCGTGCCCGGCTAATTTTTTCTATATATTTTTAGTTGTCCAGATAATTTCTTTCTATTTTTAGTAGAGACGGGGTCTTGCTGTTGCTCAGGCTGGTCTCAAACTCCTGAGCTCAAGCAATCCTCCCGCCTAGACCTCCCAGAGTGCTAGGATTACAGGCGTGAGCCACCGCGCCCAGCCAACAAAAGCTCGTTAAACACACAAATGAATACATAAATAGCATCATTCGCTTTGTCCTCCTCATTAAAGTTTTCAAAAGAGTTCTATCCAAAGATCTTTTAAGTGAGGTTCTTTTTGTCCAAGCCCCCACCTTCGGCTTATAAATGAGTGTGCTTTCTTAAGGCTCGTTAGCAAGATTGGCTTTTAAGTTCTAGGAGCACACTAGGTCTCCGAAGCCTAGTAAATTTCTTTCAAGTCACATGACAAAGGCCCATCCTTCCGAGGAGACGCCTGGCCCCGAGGTCTGCAGGGCCGTGTGGCACCGCGAGAGCACGAAACTGACGCTGGCCCTGCGGCTTCCTCCCCCTACACGTGCGGGGAAGTCACGGCCCTCAGGTGCTGGGCACACGAGCCTGTGGTGACAGAG
>RJWJ010048755.1:0-10459 GCA_004363605.1 Indri indri | reverse complement strand
AAGATCTTCCTGCTTCTCAGATTTTAATGGAAGAGTCCTTGTGGCAGCCTGCCCAGAACATTAAAGATGACATGTACAAAGGTAAAATTTATAATCTCTGCCAATACAGTATGCTCCAGGAAGGAATCTTGTCTCTTCTCCTTAAGCAGGGATGACTGTTGTGACTACTGTCTTTCCAAAACGTAATTTTTATGATTAGTGTTCTCACTCATTAAACTCTATGTTCCTTGTAGTAATGAAAATACAATATATTATAGTGGTGATTTCCATATAATTTTCTTTCTTGAGGTTAAAGAAAAAATAAACAACACCTCATTATCCTCCATCCTAGCAGCAAGCTAAAGAAATCTATCCACAATGCCACAATGTATAGTAATAAAATTTCTTATTATTTTAATAGTGGTTTCCAAAGTCTGGGGAGGGAAACATGTGCAATAAAATCATATTTTGTGGGGTAAAAAACAAACAAGGTGTACCCAAAACCACCTCAGTCACAATCCTTTTAGGATTAACTTCTGCAGTCTGTGTATTGTGTGGAATAGGTAAACATACCTCTCCTAGTGGTTTTGCTTTTGATGTTCCAGCAGGCAAATCATAAGCAAGACACTCAAAATATGCTTTTCTATCAGTTATCATGTAAGATAAAGTGCTGAATTTTTGAATAAATTTATAGACATAACCCTGGATCAAAACTTAATTAATATTATGTAAAGTAATAATGAAAGATAATTTTATTCTTTATTTAACCAATAATTTTGATCTCAGAAGTAAATGCTAGATATAAAAGATTCAGACTATCCAAAACTTCTTCTATACACACAGGTTTGGAAGGACACATGTGGGAGAGGATATCCTGGGAAAATTATCAGTCTGCTTTTTATACTATGGTTTTATATCAACTCTGAAGTAAAACACATAACCCTGGCGAACTGAGCTGAGCTCACAGTACGAGTCCACAAGTGCTGCTTTTGCCTAAGCAAGGAAACCCTTAATTGCCTAGGACAAAAGTGAGCTGAGATGATTCTTTGGTCCCTTTCTTCTACAAGCCAACATGTAATTGCAGTGTGAATATTTTTTTCTCTTGCATATAAAAAAGAAAAATTGAAGAAACAATATGAAATGGTGACAACTCTGAAACAAGAACCATAGAATATGGAGTCATTAATTTTATTTGATTTTTAGGTGTTTCTCATTGTAAAATAGATGTTCCTATGGAAAAAGAATATTCTCTGCCAAGTCAGTTGATGAAAATGAATTACTGTATTTCACAGATGTTTTCACTTTAAAATGGAATATTATGATGGTGCTAAAACTTTTTACCACCATTACTGTAATTTGCATACCATTACTGGTGATGTTTATATTTTGAAAAGTTGAAATGTTTTTGAGCTCATCATAACCTAGTACTAATGATTCTCAGTACATCTGTGGAAAACCAACATCTAGGCAGTTTTCTCCAGCTCAATCATCTTTGATGAGTTTGTACTGTCTTCCAAAATATTCAGCTAGGATTTTGAATGTACTTAAAGATTCAGCTTTATGTATACACAATCTGAAACTTAAACGGAAGGTAACAAATCAAAATTATGTGGCAACATCTCAGTAGACTTGTATTCTGGCATCTGTTTTAATAAAAACATTTTAGTGAACTTAGGCTATATTTTCAGAATAGCCAGATCATTTTAATTCTCCATTCATGGAAGAACTGATGCTTTGTTTGCAAACAATGAAGTGAATTAGTCTTAATTCAGAGCCTGAGATTTAGAAAAAATCAAAAAGCTGCAGGTGCCAATAAAAGAAGGCTCTAAAGGAAATAATTTCAAATATAAAATATTTCAGGAAAGAAATCATCAGTAAAATTGATGTGGAAACTAAAGTGAAAATCCAAGGTAATAAATAATTAACAAACAGATGTACTTTTTAAAAAAGTTATAAATAATCATAAAGTGAAAACCTGAGCCCTCAGTGCCTGGCTTTGTTATACATTACCTCCAAAATAAGGATAATTTTAAAACACCTCTGAACTTCTGAGTACAACTACTTTTCAGATTCCTGTTTTCCACATAATCAAAGAATATTATACCATTAACCATGCACATAATAGTAATGCTAAAATTATCCAAGTAGAATCTCACATTATGCGGCATTTCTTGTATAAACAAAGTTTCAACTGTATGAACCTTCTTCTTGCATACCATATGAGTGTATGGTTGATTAGCTGAAAGCAAAATAAAAACTCTAACTTGAACAAGTTAAATATGAATTACTTTTGATGTATAAGATGTTCAGAGCAAGCCAGTACAGAACTAGTATGGCAGCTTCCCAATGGCGTGAGGGACCCAAGTTCGCATCTCTTTGCTCTGTCCCCAGCATATTGTTTTCATTATTTCCTTTTATTATTACCATTATTATTTATTTTATTTTATTGTAGTAAGAACACTTAATGAGATTATCTAGCCTCAATAAATGTTTAAATGTACAATATATTATTGAGGACTATGAGTACAATGTTGTACAGCAGATTTTTAGAGTTTATTCATCTGGCTAGACTGAAACTTTATGCCCATTTATTAGTAAGTCCCCATTTCCCCCTCCCCACAGCCCCTAACAATCACCATTCTACTGTTTGATTCTATGCATTTGACTGTTTTAGATACCTCATATAAGTGGAATCATGCAATATTTGTCTTTCTGAGACTAGATTATTGTACTTAGCATTACATCCTCAAGTTTAATCCATGTTGTCACATACCCTTCTTTCATAAGGCTGGATAGTAGCCCATATACGTGTGTGTGTGTACGTATATATGTGTGCACACACAGACATACATACACACACATCCATATATAGGGGCTGTCTGGAAAGTATATATATATAATTATTATTATAGATAGTATGCTTCATATACATATAAGAGACATTTCTTTATCCATTCATCTGTGGATGGACATTTAAGTTGTTACCACATCTTGGCTATTGTGAATTGTGTTACAATGACCACAGGAATGCTAATGTCTCCTCAAAATCCTGATTTCAATTATTTTGGCTGAATTCTCAGAAATGAGATTCTTGGATCAGATGGTGGTTATATTGTTAACATTTACAGAAACCTCCATACTCTTTTCCATAGTTGCTGCACCATTTTACATTACCATCGACAGTGTGCCAGGGTTCCAGTTTCTCCATATTCTTACCAAAACTTGTCACTTTAATATTATAACCATCCTGACAGGTATGAAGTGAAAACTCATTGTGCTTTTGATTTACATTTCTCTGATGATTAGTGATTTTGAATATCATTTACACATCTATAGGCTATTTGTATGTCTTCTTTGGACAAATGTCTATTCAAGTCATTAATCCATTTTTAATCGGGTTATTAACTTTTTGTTCATTTGTTTGTTTGTTTGCTATTTGGTTGTAGAAGTTTCTCATATATTTTGGAGAGTAGCCCCTTATCAGACATGTGGTTTGCAAATATTTTCTCCCAACACATAGTTGGGAGAAACAACTCTGTTCTTTGTTTCCTTTGCTATGCAGAAGCTTCTTAGTTTGATATAGTCTCACTTGTTTATTTTTGTTTTATTACATGTGCTCTTGTTGTCATATCCATGAAATCAATGCCAAGACCAATATCATGAGCTTTTCCTCTATGTTTTCTTCTAGTAATTTTATAATTTCAGTTTTTATATTTAAGTTTAATCCATTTTGATTTGATATTTGCATATGGTATAAGATAAAGGTCCAATTTCATTCTTTTGCATGAGGATATACAGTTTTCCCAGCACTATTTGTTGAAGAAAAAATTCTTTCTCCATTGTGCATTTTTGCCTTTACTGAAGATCAGTTGTCATATAGGCATGGGTTTATGTCTGAGGTTTTTATTTCTGTTCCTTTGTTCTGTATGTCTACCTTTTTGCCAGTACCACATTGCTTTGATTACTATAGCTTTGTAATATATTTTGAAATCAGGAAATGGTATGCCTCCAGCTCTGTTTTTTCTCATGATTGATTTGGCTATTCATGTTCTTTTGCAGTTCCATATGGATTTGGAATTTTTTTTCTATTTCTGTAAAAAGTGCCATTGTGATTTTAATAGGTATTGCATTGCATCTGTAAATCAGTTTGGGACATATGGATATTTTAACAATATTGTCTCCCAGTCCATGAACAGGTGGTGCTTTTTCATTTGTTTGTATCTTATTTATTTCATAAATGTTTTGTAGGTCTTAATATATGTCTTTACCTCCTTACTAAGTTTATTCCTAAGTATTTTATTCTTTTTAGTGTATTGTGAAGGGACTGTTTTCCTAATTTCTTTTTCAGATAGTTTGTTGTTAGTGTATAGAAACACGCTGATTTTGTATATTGATTTTGTATCCTGCAACATAACTGAATTTATTTAGTATTTTTAATAGTTCTTTCTTTATGAAGTCTTTCAAATAGTCTGTATATAAGCTCATGTTGTCTACATCCAGGGACAATTTTAGTTTTTCCTTTCTGATTTGGATGCCTTTTATGTATTTTTCTTGCCTGATTGTTCTGGCTAGGACTTCCAGTACTATGTTGAATAGAAGTGGCAGAGTGGGTGTCTTTGTCTTGTTCCTGATATTAGGGAAAAAGCTTTCAGCTTTTCACTATTGAGTATAATGTTTGTTAGCTGTGAGCTTGTCATATATGTCCTTTATGATGTTGAGGTACATTTCTTATATGCTTAATACTTTGAGAAGTTATCTCATGAAAGGGTGTTGAATTTTGTCAAACTCTTTTTCTGCATTTATTGAGATGATAATGTGGCTTTTATCCTTTCTTTTGTTAATGTGATGTATCGCATTAATTGATTTCTGTATGTTGATAAATCCTTGCATCCCAGGAATAAATACCACTTGGTTATAGTTATAATTTTTTAATGTGCTGTTGGATTCATTTTGCATGTGTTTTGTTGAAGAGTTTTGTATCTATAATAATCAGGAATATTAACCTATAGTTTAATTTTCTTATGGTGTCTTTGTCTGGCTTTAAAATTAGGGTAGTGCTGACCCCATTAAATGAGTTTGGAAGTGTTCTCTCTTCTTCATTTTTTTTTTTTTGGTAAGAGTTTAAGAAAGATTGACTTTAGCTCTTCTTTAAATGTTTGGTAGAACTCACTAGTGAAGCCATCTGGTGTGTGCTTTTCTCTGTTAGGCAGTTTTCGATTATTGATTCAATCTTCTTACTAGTCATACATCTGTTCAGACTTTCTATTTCTTCATACTTCAGTCTTAGTAGATTGTATATTTCTAGGAATTTATTCATTTTTCTAGGTTATCCAGTTTTTGTTGAATAATTGTTCATAGTAATCTGTTATGATCCTTTTTATTTCTATGGCATCAATATGAATGTTTCTTATTTCATTTCTAGTTTTATATATTTGTTTTTTATCTTTTTTCCTAATCTAGCTAAAAGTTTTTCAACTTCGTGTATCTTTTCGGAAAACCAACTCTTCATTATGCTGATTTTTTCAATTGTTTTTTCTATTTTCTATTTTGTTTATTTCTACTCTAATCTTTGTTATTTCCTTTTTGTTAACAGTGGCCTTAGTTTGCTGGGGTTTTTTGCTAGTTCCTTGAGGTGTAAATTTACATTTTTTGTTTGAGATCTTTCTTCTTTTTTTAATGTGGGCATTATTGCTATTAACTTCTTAGTACTTACTGCTTTTGCTGTATCCCATAAGTTTTATTGTGTGTGTTTGCATTTTCAGTTGTCTCAAGGTATTTTCAAATTTCCTTTTTATTTTTTGCCCCACTGGTTGTTCCCAATGTTGCCATTGCTTGTTAAGGTCACATCATAGTTGAGTAAGATGCCGGTGAAACATTAAGCATACTTGCATTGCAGAAAATAGTAAAAGAAAGTGGCTTCTCTCGTTACTCTGCGCCTTCAAGCAACAAATGCTGCCGAGGATGTGGAAAGACAGGAACACTCTTACACTGCTGGTGGGACTGCAAATTAGTGCAACCTCTGTGGAAAAGAATTTGGAGATACCTCAAAGAGCTACAAGCAGAACTACCATTTGATCCAGCAATACCACTATTAGGCATCTACCCAAAGGAACAAGTCATTCTATAATAAAGACATCTGCACCCGAATGTTTATGGCAGCACAATTCACTACAGCAAGGATGTGGAAACAACCCAAGTGCCCATCACTCCATAAGTGGATTAATAAAATATGGTATATGTATACAATGGAATACTACTCAATCATAAAAAGTGATGGTGATCTAGCACCTCTTATATTTTCC
Source organism: Indri indri (assembly GCA_004363605.1). Classification (NCBI taxonomy): domain Eukaryota; kingdom Metazoa; phylum Chordata; class Mammalia; order Primates; family Indriidae; genus Indri; species Indri indri. The sequence goes on along the minus strand of RJWJ010048755.1, from coordinate 4,178 downwards.
TGGATAGAGCTTGAGCCCATCCTCCAAAGTGAGGTATCACAAGAATGGAAGAATAGGCACCACATGTACTGGCCATCAAATTGGCACTGACTGATCAGCACTATGGTACTGACATGGTAGTAATATTCTTTGGGGGTGGGCAGTTGGGGGTGAGTAAACTCACATCTAATGGACTCAGTGAGCATTGTAGGGGGGAAGGGCACATCTCAAATCATGGCTGGGATGTGGCAAAGCCATAACAGGTAACCAAAATGCTTATACCCCCATAATTTCATGAAATAATAATAAGAAGAAAATAGTAAAAGAAAGAGCGCATGCCCTCTTCCTTCTAACAAGATTTTCTAAAAGTTCATCAAAGCATTTTCCCTTACATTTAAGAGTTGGAATGTAATCTCATCATCAGATTTATCTTGTGTTGGGGAATGTGCAAAAATAAAAATACATGATTATATAATAATAAAAATGAAAGTTAGCAAGAACTGCTAACTACTGTTATATCAACATTTTTTGGTAATTGGATTCATCACACGGTGACCTGTCTGGGCTGCTTATTATCTGTATTCTTGCAACTTTGACTGCATTATTTGTCTTAAACTTCGAGTAAATTTCAAAAGTTGTACACAGCATTTACTGCAAGTATCTATGAAGAATTCAATAACAACCACTGAAATCACAGCCATACTACACTTTTATTTTTTTAAAGAATAGTACACCTAATTGTAACATATTTTCCCCTAAATTACATGGCCTCAACTGTCAATCGAAAATATTCCTTACCATTGAAACTGATAAAATATATAAAGCTCTTTTTACAAAAGTATTTTATTGACAGAAAAGTTTGTTATGCATAAATCTGATACTAGAGTTGAGTATAACAAGAGTTTTGACTAACAGGTTAAACACTGAACTATACACCCTTATTTTGTGTTGCTCTATAACATTTCCAAAACTGAAGGATTCCAGGATTCTAATCTCAATAGAAGTATGTGTATGTGTGTGTGTGTGTGTATAATTTTTAAAGCAGCTTTCTTTTTTCTTTTTTGGGGGGGTGGGAGGCAATAGATTAAAATTAAAATGGATTAAAATTATAAAGTCAGAAGGAACTACTTTGACCATAATGGTCTTGGAAATTAATTTTAAATATTTAGTGTCAGAATGACTAGAAAAAGGAAAGGAGCTATGACAAAAATAACTGCAAGATAAATAAGAAAAAGAAATAGCTGAAATACTACATATATTTTTCAATATAATGATTTGTTCATAATTTGTTAGGTAGTCACCTCATTTTAGTTATAAGTTCAGGTTTTAGTCATAAGGAAATTGTAAAAATTTATGGGGAAGGATAAATAGCAACTGCAAATATGTAATTTCTAATATTGTAAACTCAGTTTTATTGCAGGTGCTTTCATTTTAAATTTAGTTTTATTACAGATAGAACGAGATTGTTTTATTTTATATTCAACTATGTTCCAAAACAAAAATAAATGTTCTATGCTATATATCAAAGTAAGCTTTATAATAATTAAACACTGTGTAAAAATCTTCAGAACAGAATGATTTCATTTTAACCAACAATTGTGCTTTTATTTGTCATAACTGAATTGACTGGTATAAATCACTCATCATAATGAATAATCCATTTACAGCAAACCTTGGAAAAATGAATGTTCTTAGAAAAAATAACAAATAAAAGAAATGTAGTTACTGTGCAGAATAAGAAACCAAGGATAAAATTACTTTTCAGACACAGTACTAACACATAATTTTTAAAACTTGTGTCCTGAAATTAAAAAAAAAAGTTGCTTAAAGAACATAAAAAAAAAGTTGCATTTAAAAAAAATAGAAAACATTTCAATTATGTTTTGCTAAAAGAAGTTTTTTTTTTTTCTTCATATAGCATTCATGTTTTCTATTGTTGCTGAAGTGGAATTTGTTTGGTAAAGGATAGGGAGTCTCAGACCCTGTGCATTCCCTAAGATTAAGTTGATCTGTAAGTGGTGGGAGTAAGTCCTAAGTAACAGTGGTTCATAGAAGAAAAAACATCAAGTTGGCCTCTGCCTCTGTGAAACTTGTATGATTGTTATACCTAGAAACTCTTCAAGTACTTAAAGAAACTAATAATATTGGCTCAAATTTTGCTTAGGTCACCTCAAACATGCTTATTATACTTCCAACAATCATATCCCCCTTCTCCATCCCCATTGCTTTGCTCTGATGGACTCGTGTTTGTAATCGTTTTCCTTAAATTTTGGTACTTAGAACTAGTAAATATAAACAAGGATAGGCTTCATTCAAATATAAACAAAAAAACCCACCAAATATTATAAATATTCCTAGGAATATCCTAAGGCACCCACCCCTTTGGTTATATAATAAGGGCTCATTAAATAATTGTTAGTTGAATGAATGAGAGTTAATATCCTAAAGCAAAAAAAAAAACAAAAAAACAAAAAACCCAAAACAAACCCACAAAAACATACACACACACACAACAAAAATTAATATGTGATGTTGAAAAGCAGCTGATAAGAAAGAAGGTACTACCAACCAAATAAAAGAGTGAACAACCATTATTATTATTTGTATATAAATAATTATCTGAATGTATTTATATTTTAAAATTGCTAAAACATATCTTAAGTGTTCTTGCCACAAAAAAATAAGTACGTTGAGGTAATATATACCTTAACTAGCCTGAGTTAGCCATTCCATAATGTATACATATTTCGAAACATCACATCACATCCTATAAATGTATACAATTATTTGTCATTAAAATTTTTGAAAAAGCAAAAACCCTATCACGCTATCCAGAAGCAAGACAGATAAATGTCCCCTCTTATTTTCTCAGTGATGCAAAGCTGATTTTCTTTTTTCCTTTATTTCCATTTCTTAAGAAATTCAATATAGTTTTTTATTTGAATTTATGGAATTAAAATATTTACACTTCCAAAGGCATTATAAAGGAGCAGGATGAGAACACTTGTGAGTAATTGTATTCCAACACCCCAGAGTTCATCACACTGAACATGCACTTCCAGGAAACACTGCCAAGGAAGAGAGGTTAAGGTATTCAATTCTTCCATTCCTTCTCTATCTCACCTCAGATACGCCAGGGTTTCTGTTCTGTGGTGACAGTTGCTGTGTGGAGGCCTTTCTTCTAGGTTCCAAGGTCTTTCCATTCTGCTTGAACACTGTCCCTTCCCTCTGTCCCTTCAGGTCAAGTGGTGGTACCAGTTTACCTCTTCCACTAATCCCTGGAGAGTTTGCCATCTACATCTTAAAACCAATCTGTACAATAATTGGCATAAGCATTTTCTTAAGTACTTAACGATACCGTGATTTTTCATGTGTGTTCACTTCTTTCTCCTAACAACTACTAAAATAGCACTCATTTTCCTGTGTGCTATGAAATAGTTGGATATGTATTTTTTTTAAAAAAAGAAAGCTAGAAATGACGAAGACTAAACAATTTCTCTTGGGTGTGATAAGAAAAAAAACAACATAGTATTCTAAGAAGAATGTCACAGGGTCAAATGAATTATTTAGTAAAACATGTTTACTATGATGTAGCAATTTTTACATGAATTAAAGTCTTTCCTGTTCCAGGAAAAGAAAGATTGAGGGTAGATTTTTGGTGTTAGTGTATATGGGATAAATGTGAATATGTGAGTGGGTGGAGAAAGATCTCAATACTAATAATACAATGAACTGTGTTAGAGATTTTATTTTCATGAAGATTTCAAAACATTTGACTCTTAAAAGAGAAATAAAAGTATGATATATTGTGAAAGCATTAATGATTGAGTAATTTAATTATTGAAATTCTTTGAGATCCATGAAGGTATAATTGATTTTTAAATTATAAGAAATGATAAAATTGTGTTCTTAGTTCCCCAATAGCATTTATTTTCCAAATTTCTGTTATATGAGGATGTCTAAATTTCCTCTAAGACTTCATAATATTTTTGAAAGTTATTTTTTATAGATAAGTGATCCTCACATTTGAAGACGGATTTATAGTATTAACCAAAGAATTCTAATTTTAGAATATATGTGTATAGATTACTGTTTCCAATCCTTTGAGGTTTATGTATTATTTTTTTTAATCTTACAATTACTTCTAATAACTTCTCTTTGGCACCATACATAGTCATATATGTGAATTTTTCCTTAAA
>RJWJ010048754.1:0-10476 GCA_004363605.1 Indri indri | reverse complement strand
TGCTGTTTCTTATCGTCTTATGAATATGTTTTCTAGTCTCTTAGTATTCAGTCTGTTTATTTATATATTGTCATTTAGAATGACAAGCCTGATAGAAATGGAGATATATATATTTGATATTATATATACCTATGTTTTTAAAAATTCTTTTAAAAAATGTAACTGCTGTATTTCATGATTTGCAAACTGTTTTTGTATTCTTTCAACAAATGAAATTTACAGCATTACAGTATATGCGACAATGATAAAGAAAAGAAAGATGGTTTAGGATTGCAATCATTTGATAGATTAAATAATTTCTCTTTTCATTGTTACAAACAGCCAAGTCAAATAAGGGAGAAAAGCACTTCAAGCTGCAGGGAGTGTTGAGAATAAATTCTAATGTAAGTCAAATATTAATGAAAATGAAAATACATGAGAAATGCGAAAGGTCACAGGAGATCTGAAACGATTAGAAACAGCTAAAACTATTGTGGAGAAATTAAGGACATTAGCAAGCTAGCAAAACAGAATGACAAATTAACTGAGAATAAAGGGAATTTAGAATAACTGAAATCAAGGGATGAGTAGAAGGTCACAGATGTATGTTGTTTAATTCAATTATGAAATTCAAAGGCTAAGCAAGAACTACATTTTAAAAGCCGAGAGTTCAAATTTCATCTCCGCTGAAATGTTAATTTCCCAATGCAAATTATTTAATCTAAATTTTAAGTCACCCTTTTAAAATGATTTACATTTGGCAACGATGGGTGTGGTTCTAGTAAAAGTAATTGGATATTGGGTCTTGAATTTAGATTTATACTCGTAAATCAAGTACACGAAATCAACATGTCATCAAGTACATGAAATGTTTTTATCTGTAAAATGGAGTTCTATCTTTTTTATTTGTTAAAGGGAACGGATAAAGTGTTATAAAGTTCTCAAGCCCAGGTTACCTTATATTGTTTAAAAGGGCATGTTTCTGTTTGTTGTTACCACTAGGAATGCATGTCGCCAATTGACACACCCTAAATTTAACTGAACTGTATAACCCAGAGTGAGAGCATTTACACTCTTGCTACATTCCAGTAAATTCTGGAGCTGAGCTGCCAAAAGACTGAATCCATTTATCAAAATACCCAAAGTATTCATTTCCTAAAAATACTTCTTTTAAGTTAGTCTTTATTACATTTCATTCCTGACATTTCTGGGGACTTTTTTTGGTGGTTCCTACTGTATACTCCAACATAGAACTAGAAAAAGGAGATTAAAAAAAGACAGACTAGCTATTTTTAAATATTATGTCTAGTCCAGGGGAGATCAAGCTCTGTGGGCAGAAAGCCACATTGCACGTATAATGAACTATGAACACGGAGCACACATGAGTAGAGTTTGCTGTACTAATCAAATAAAAGACATAAAATGTTAATGAAACATTTAACGATCTACATAATCATTATTGTACTGCATAGTAATTAGGTATAAAATTGTAAGCAACTCACAGGAAAGTCAATAATCATAATGCATTTTTTGTGATCCTTGGAGTTCCTACAGTGTCTTGACAGCCCCCTTTCATAATGGCATGACAAGAGTCTACTCAAGCGTTTGTCATTCTGGTCTGATAAAGACAATTCCAGATCAATTGAAGGAAAGGAAAAATGATTCAAAAACAGGGAAAGGAAAGTATTTTACAAAGTATTAGTATGTATGAATAAAGTCACCTAAATGAAAGATATACTGTTTGTCATTAATTTTTTTGGTTTTCCAAATAATTTTCAAACATAATTACCCTTTTTGATAAATAAAGCTAATTTAACACTTTTCCTCATCACCATGTATTGTTGACTTTCTCTGTCTCTGTCTCAGACAAGATAATACCTTATATGCTAGATTCTCTTCTGTGTTTATTTCTAATTAATTCCCTTTAGCAAAGCACTGACCTAATATTTTCAAAGCTCCCCAAATTCTCGGATTGCTTAATGGAAGGAGGCAAAGAGAAGACTTGTACCAAAGAAACAGGAGGGCAGGGTGGGCAATTAACTGTTGCAATAGAATCAGTGTGTTGAGAACAGGGAATTATGTTGGGGATTGAGGTACAGGATACAATTCTAGGGCAAGAGCCAAGCGTGGGGTTTAAAGGGGAGAGAGACATGGCCACATAAAATTTATTTAAATTTAACAAACATTTTGAAACAAATAATAAATATACCCAATATCATTCCATTTTCAAAGCATTCACATACATATGTACACACATATCTTGCAGTAAACTTTCCATTTACAGGTTAATGTCTGCCTTCATTCATTACCTTCCAGAATGGAACAATGGCAAAGAATACTTTCTCCACTTCCTGTGCTATGTTGATAAGGCAGCATTTTTTTAAATGAACGTAAGCATACAGTATTTTTTCAAACATCAAAGCCGAAGTATTGTTTTTTCTACGTGTTGAATGACAAAATTTACAGTCTCTGTGCAAGGATAATACATGTAAAATTTCTAACTTCTTTATTTCAATTCTCTATTATAATAATTTTGCTTATTTTTTGAAGTATCTTCTTTTTGCAAAAAAACTAACAACTTTACACGTACACACACATATGTTTATATAGTTTCAACTTGAAGAGTGCTAGTAAAGTATATCATAGCTTCAGAGTGATTAATTTAGAACTGAGCTGTAGGGTACAAATAACCTTCAAATTTTATCAGCGAGGAACTATCACAGGCATTTATTTCAGTATCATGGATCTCTCTCTGCAGGGCACCACCAGATTTCCCAGACATCCTTCAAAATACACAAATGGATTGGATGTCAAGCCATAGAATTCTGCTTGAAAAATATTTTCATTAAACCACTTTATCAGAGTCTACACTTGTTACAAATTTCATCAAGGCTCTGTAACAATCTTTCTACTCAGTTTTTTCCCTTTCACCTATTTATTTTGTCTAAGTTTGATATGGTTAAATGATTAAAAAAAAAAAAACCTATATACCACTCCAAGTATAATATAAGAAGAGTACCACTTAATTTACATGGTCCCTAGAAAATTAAAGACTATAATTCACCTCTTTGGTGAGCCTAAGAAAGCAAGAATAAGTCCTGTGGTCAGTGATTTCTTATTAAAAAAATCTATTTATTGCACAATCTTCTAATAATGAAAATATTAAAAATAACTCACAAACCTATAATTCTAATAAACCTACATTATTTTCATTTTGCCATGTTTTCTTCCAATTCCCACTAATATCTGTGCTTTACACAAAGACATTTATATAATGCATGCAAATTTGTGCTTTCTTCCTTTTAAATTTAATATTTCTATATCGGGCTGCTTTTCCTTGGTGGCACATAGCCGTCTAAAATATCATTTTTAATTTCAACAAAATATTCCGTAGAGTTGACGTGTAACTCAATGAATTAATTTATCTCCTTGTTTTGAAACATTGAGTTTGCTTCCAGCTTTTGGTTATTTACACCAATAGAATTATCCACCATTTGTTTATTTTCAAGATAATTTCCTTGTTTTTAGCTGCTGATACCAAGATTATGAGTTCTTTACTTTTTATATTTTTTATAAGTATTATCAAATTGCTTTCCAAAAGAAGTATAACAAGTTATATTGATACCAGTACTATATACCTGTACCCATGTGATAATACTATTGCAACACTGAATATTATCATAATATTTATGATTTTTATATAATGTAAATAATCCAATATCTCATTTTTGGCTTGCCTGTATATTATTGACTTAATTATGGTAAATAAGCCAATATTCATTAACTGATATGTATAAAGCATATGTTTATTTCTTATCAACTATTAGTAATTGGGAAAATAACCTTCTAAAATAGTTTATCCTTAGAAAAATCTTCTAAAATACACTGCTGGTTGCAAATACCCTTAGAAAAAGATCCAGATTGTGTAACTAAGTCCATTTGACAATTGACAATATTTCTCATTTCTAAATATATAAAATATGAAAAAAATATGTATATGATATTGAGGATAATGTATCAGAGTCTCAATACGGAGGTATATAAGGGTAAAGTTTTGTGACCAAAGCATGAGAGGCTTTTTTGAAAGACTCTAACCACCAAGCAAGACCTATCAAGAGGATATTCTACCAGCTTCACAATCACAGTGACTGTGTCCAGGATACAGCATCTTTATTTTAACTTACCATATTTGGATATCTTACCAACATGGTATCTACCTTATTGAATCACGTAAAGAGGCCTCCATGAGAGGAAGAAAGTGGGCGTGGGCACTCCAGTCTAGTGGTGAGAGGGATCCAGAGAAGGCAAGAGAACCAGCAGGCAATGAGAAGGGCTCCTAGGAAAACTTTACTTTCAAGTCTCCCTGCATATGTATCCCACCCCATAAAATAGAAATAATAACAGCATCTACTTCATAATGTTATGGTAAGAATTAAATGAGTTACTACGAACAAGGTCCTTTAAACAGTCCCTGCTACTCAACACCTGTTGTCTGGATACCTAATTTTAAGGTCTTTAAGCTTCTAAAATTTAAGCCATTTACTTGCATTCCAACACATTGCTCATCTCCCCTGTCTGTGGTGACTCTGTGCCCCTGGTTTACCCAGGACAGCTCTGGTTTACACCTGCTACCGTAGTGTTCTCACTCCGTGTTGTGACTCCATTATTCATACACGGTGTGAAATCCTCCCTCTTCCTGTTATGTTCAAAAGTCTCTTATTTTGCACAAAAATTTATATGGTCCCCCTATCATAGCCTATTTATTTTCCTCTATAATACTTGTCTAATACATCTAATATGCTGTGTATTTATTGCAGGTATATTTATTGTCTGTCTGTCTTTACTAGATGTAAGCTCCATAGAAAAGAATTTGTCTTTAAAATTCATTATCCAATGTCCAGAAAAATGTCTGACATATGGCGAAGGCTCAAAATATATTAGCTGAATGAATGAACTAACCATGTTGATCATAGTGGAGCTATAGAAGGGAGAGTCTCACGCTACCTTGGAATATCTTTAGTGTGAAAAGGCTGGAGTAAGACTTGCCCAAGCCACTCGGGGTGCCAAAGTGGGGAAGGTGATGCAGGTGGCCTGATCAGCTGGCATCTAAGGGAGAATTGCCACAGTCTTTAAAGCAATGAGAAGATGCCTTCCAGAAAAAAACGTCAACATTAGTAACAGCCTTCTTCAGAAGGGGCTTCTTTACTGCTGTCTAACTTTTCATTCTTTTTCTTGTTAAATAAATTTGCTTTGATCATTTTTATTCCAACATAACCAGGGCTTATAGCAGAAGGTGAGGGTGGGTTCACATAAATAGTGTGCTTTGTACTGAGCAACACTTAATTCTTCTTAAAATTACTCCAATCATAGACTATATATTAGTTAACAAATACTATTCTGCGGGCAGAATATAACATGAGAACTGGACAGGTCTTAAAAAGGAATGGCATAGTAACTCACCACCTATATTTTGTGTTATTATCATAATCACAAAACACTTATTTGGGTCCTGTTGCCAAAGCAGGTCGTTGAATTTCAGAAAGGTTTTGAGAAATAACTCTTCTTAATACATGAAATGCATGAAAGTATTTATATTGAATATAGCGTGCATAAGATAACAAATATAACATAACAATTTGACTTTTATGGACTGTCTACCATGTTTCAGATGCTGAGCTGGGCATGTGGAAGTCACACTCTCTGCCATCAATGAGAACCTGATACAGGGGGTGAGAGACGGGGCATAATTTTGTCCTATCTGATTGGTGCTATGAGAGTACTATGCAGAGAATCAAAGGGGTAAATACAAATGCACAGTGTGTGATGATTGGTCTCTATTTTGGGTTTCCACTGAGGAAAGTTTTTGTCAGTGTACGAAATAGAAAGATTTAGGGTTAGGGTTGGTCTCTGAAACTTCCTTATGATAATGATTGTGAGGACTTTGAAACAACGCCATGGGGATTGAAGAATCACCTTCTCTATGAACTTGTATGAAAAAGATAAAACCTATAATCTATTTGTGCCAGGAGGAATAAAATAAAATAAAATGGCATTCCAAATTCTCCTTCAGTCTTTTAGGTCTGCGAAATTCATCACTGGTCCCTAGGGCACACAATTACAAAACTGTTTATCTAATGTTCAGGAATCAGAGGGAAGTGTCTGAATATTTCTGCAAGGAAGGCTTTACTGTCCTATAGATTGTCCATTGCCTCTAAAACAATGGCTTTTTAAGGGGACTTGGAAATGATCTTACTAATTTGGATTTCCTCTTAAACAGGCTTAACTTTGCACTGTATTAATACTCATATTTAGGCAGTGAAACGGCCTTTGCATTTTCCTGATATGTCAAGGATAAGCTTAAATTTTACTTTCTATGCAATGAGCCTTTCGAAGAGAAAACACAGGGTTTCAATTCATATCTCCAAAAACCAAAATAAACCCATCTTCCATAAATGAGCAGTATCATTGGCTGCAATTTACATCTCAATGTAAATGTCATTTCCCTGCTTACCATTGAAGCTTTAAGTTCAGGCTTTAAAAAAAGCACTATCTGTTCCTGTTATTACGAGTTACGTCCCTGACAGCTCTCACATTAATGACACCACACTACTTGCGTTAGTGCCTTTCTTTTGGGAGCTTATTTTGTCGTCATTTACCCCTTCCTTGCCTTTTCTCCAACAGAATACATTCTAATGAGATTTGGAAAAGTTATACGTTTCTAGAAGCAGAAGAGAACTTCCTTTTTCTGGTTTGGTTGACAACATGCCCTGCAATTTCCTTAGGAAGTGAAGCCTACACATCTTGGTGAGATTCTGTCAAGGTAGAAAGGAGGATAGAAAACTTCTCTTTCCCAAATATCATTTCTATGCTTACTATATTTAAGAGTGACGATAAATTATCACGAGGGATTGGCCCAAAGAGAAGGGAAAATTGGATATGGAAACACAAACCTAAATTGTGTTTTTGAATTTAAAAAATATACGGAAGAATATTTTATTAATTTGAATGGAGTCAACCTATAATAAACAAGTCGTTTGATGTCATTCAGTGACTTCTGCTAGATTACACAGCTTGCAATAGATAATAGGCAAAATACAGAGTGCAGAGAGCTGAAAGCTGATTTTCCAAAAGAGATTCGTTTCTGTGGAAAAATTTTAGCACTGTGGTGATGATGATACTGTCTGAGGACTACCGCAAAAGGCAGGAGATGCTATTTGGTAACAACATGTTTGGGAAGGAAAAAGAGAGATAAAAGCGAAATATGTCATTTCTGGTTATGGGAGACAAGATAGTGTCTAGTTTGGAAACAATGAGAATAGGAATGTTATAGGTATATTTTAAGAGAAAAAAATGGTAATCATAAAACCTATACCTCCATACATTTGGGATGAGATAATATTCATCAAAGCTTTCTTCAGTTATTTGGAAGAAAGTAAGTAGATGGAGTCAGATTGCTGTATACTATTATTATTTGAACAAAAAGCTACATTTTTCTCTGAAACTTAAATTATTATGACATATAAAAGAAGATAACAGTGAGTCTCTTAGTGAGCTATTTTTTTCTTTATTAAATATGGCTTATTAGGCCCTTCCCTACGTCAGATGGCATAGTCAGAGCCACAGGACACAGAAGGCTTTTGCTATGGCTTGTCTGAAAGCTTTAGCTGCAAATATATCATGCATAAAAAGAAGAAAGTCACATTACTCAAGGTTTCAACGGATAAAAATAAGTCACTACAAAGTTTAATATATCATTAAATTATCAGATCCGTGATCAATGATGATCAAAACTTGAAGACATAGATAAAAATTCAGAGGTGTTTTTCACGCTTTATGTTTTCTTTTTAAACTGGAAAAAATAGTGCATTCTTGTTAGAAATTTGCATTTAGTTTCTTCCTAATTCCTTACCAACATTTTCTCCTAATCTGGTCTGTTCACTTGTTATATGTCAATGTACCGCCTATCTGAGGGTGACCCTGTCAATTACGATACAGGAACACGTTAGAAAAAGAAACAGCATAGTTAGAAGGAAGGCAAGGTTATGCTTTTACTGATTTTTGTTTCTTTATCAACAAAACGAATCACGAACCAAAGAATCATGAACCAAAATGTGTCATGAGGCTTCTAAAGGATGAGACTGTTATCACAAATGAGATTCTCACTCTGTAACCAAAGATGATTCTGATCAGTAAGAGAAGGGTTAGTTTCCCAAAGAAAGTCACCTGACTGCACGAGGAGCACACAGATAAACTTGGATTTTAAAAGAGCAAGAGGACGTGTAGCAAAGATTGAAAAAACTTCCTAGAACCTAGGGCAAATCCAGAAGACGGACACGATATGATAAGAGTGGTGTTAGGAAGAACACAGCCTCAGATTAGCATCCCAGACCTCATCTTCCTGAGAGGTCACAGCCTGGATTAGGGGGCCTTCTGCACTCCACAGACATGGTACCATTTTCACTGACATAGATCCATCGGTCTGTGTCCTCCACTAGATTGTGACGTCTTTAAGGGAAAGAAATGTCTACTCCTAACAGAGTGCCTGTTATAAAGTAGGGGATTTAATAAGTGTTTGATAAATAAATGAAATATTTTGTGCACATCATGTCAAGGGCTACAGAAAAGGGGGTTAAAGTCGTATATGACACAAAAAAATCAAAGTATAAACTGGCAATCAACAACAGAGAACACAGATCATTGACATGTTGTATCTATATTTTCTGTCAATAAACACAATCATGAAACCAAAGAGGATCTACTAACGTTATGTAAGAAGACTGGATGCTTAAGAGGAATAAAAATGGGAAAATGGCATTGACCTGTTAAGTTTAAGCTTAGCTTGCTCAGCCTGGTTGATCAGATTCTAGTTCAGGAAATAATTTATTCCATACATGGATCCACTGTAAAAATTTTAAATGTTATAATGGGCTATCTTGAGAGATAGTGAGTTTTAAGCAAGGAGAATTTTAAGCAAGGGCTGACTCGATGGAGATACGCTAGAGCAGACTCGATATCCAAGGGTGGTTGGACTGGACTGTCTGAGGATTCTTTCTTTCAACTCTAAAGTTCTAAGCACACAGAAATCTCTTGAACTCATCTCTCATCTTAAGAGTTTGGCTTAATTCTTACAGGTCTTCTTCTAAGAAATTCATTCTCTCCTGCCGTTAATCTCCTTTAAGATGTAAAATCATGTTAGTTGAATATGAATGCGAATTGTCATTACTTTCTTAGCAATTGTGCTTTAGTAAAAGTAGCATGAATATTTGAGTTAAACTGATATAAAATAGTATTTACGGGCATAGAATTTGTTTCATGTATTGTTTGATTTTCATCTTGGTTCTGCTCTTCCCACAGTGATGCAGTTTTGAGTAAGCTACATAAATTTCTAAATTTCAGTTTAATAATCTATAAAATAAAAATAACACTTTCCTCATAGGGTCGCTACGAGGATTAAATGAAATAATGCGTGACGTGGTGGTTAGCAAAGATCGTGGTACACGATAATTGCCTCAATAAATGTTGAGGTCTAATTGCCGAGTATTTAATTTTTCTGACCCTCAAATTTTTCGACTGTGAAATAGAGTAAGACAGAATCATCTTAAAGAATTGTAGTTAATATTTAATGGGCTAGGAAAAGCGTGTGACACAGTGTCTGACTCATAGTTGTAGTTCAACAAATGCCAGTATTCTCTGCCCTCTGAAGAGCTTTAGGGCTATTGGCAAGGTTTGCCACATTTATCCATTTCTGACCTTAGGTTGCATCATTTGTGTTTCCAATGAATCTTTTAAAACACACATCTAAATGCCAAATCAAATATCTCTTGATTTACACCTAGGATTCTTAATGTTTTCAGGGGGCTTTAACCTCCTGTGAGAAACTGTTGAAAGCAACAGCTCCTCTTTTAAGAAATACACAGATACATGTATATACACAAATTGTGCACCCAATTTCAGCTAGTTTATGGATTTCTGAGATCAGTTCATGGCCCTGTGGACTCCAAGTTAAACACCTTGATCTATCACACAACCCAGTCATGTATGAAGACACACAAATAATCAAAACTGGGATCATCCTTTGCAGATTGCTCTCTGACTATATGCCCGTCAGCCTCGTATTCATTTGAGTTAGTGCTATCCAGTGTAGTTTCGTCGCTTCCAGAGGCCTCATACATAATATTTACTTTGGAGCATGACTAGTACACTGGGGTTCACAAGTGGGTACCCTTCATAAATACTAATTGATACTAACATGAGATGAGAAAAACCTCACTCTGTGAGAAATAGCATCCAGGGTTTAAAGAAATGAAACCACAATACTGACTTGCTTAAATAAGGGGGCTACAGAAAGAGTCAAAGAGAAGAACTCCAAATTAATAAACACAGAAAATAAATATATGCATACACATCAGGTAACAGCTTACCTAATTCAAAGCAACAAAATGCAATTTTCCACTTGCCTAGTTTTGTGGTTTGATTGAGCCACTCTTTAAATTTCTC
>RJWJ010048753.1:0-10486 GCA_004363605.1 Indri indri | reverse complement strand
TGTCTCAAAAAAAAAACCAAAAAAAAAAAAAAAATCAAAAATTAAAAAAATTAACATTAATCAGGGAACCGTAAAATGTCACAACCAGTTCACAGGAGAATTCAAAAAACTACACACACACACACACACACACACAGAGGCAGATAAGGAATGCTGAAATGAATTTATAAATAAATGCAAAACAGGTAGATCTACAAAGCAATAATCAATAGCATTCTACCAGGGACGACTAATTTGCATTTCTATGAATAAGACTGATTTTCATTAATATCAGTTTTCTACAACTCTGTTAAGTTGTAGAATAGATCAAAACAACGAAAGGCACAGATAACACGGAAAGGTACCCTAGATAGAACACCCAGTGATTTCTTTTTTCTGGTACATTTCAAAGTCTTTCACAATTGTTCATGACAGTGACCACTGGAGGAGAAGACCCAGAGATTTGAATAAAAATTACAACAGAACCATATAATGAAAAGATCATTCGACCATAAGGACTAATGTTTGAGAAATAAAAATAAAATCCTAAGTCCCCCAACTGATTGAACGGAACCCCTCTTGGCCAAGGGGATCCCCAGAGAACCCCCAAAACTGAAATCCTGGCCACGAGGGAGGGACGTCAGAAGCGCCGGTCAGGCCCGCTCCCTCGGGCTCCCTGCCCCAAAGACTAGCCGCGCGGCTGATTTTAATCGACCGCCTGACTCTGCCCCTCCCTGTCCCGCGGTTTTGGCGCCGCTACCGACCAGCATTCCTGCCTGATAAGGGCCGCCCGCTGCGGAGCGGTTCTGGCCAGTCTACAGATGCGCAGGGTGGGGTCCGTGTCCTGTGCTTCACCTTGTGACCTCAGAGGGCGAAAACCTCCTCCCCGGGGTCATGCTGACGCTGCCATTTTCTGACCATGGATCCCATGAATAGCATGAAGCTCAATTGCACATGCGCATGCTTCTTTCCTAAATATTCATGAGCCCTTCTATAGCTTTGGGTTTTTTTTGTTTTTTTTTTTGAGTCTCGCTCTGTCTCCCAGGCTAGAGTGCAGTGGAGTCAGCCTAGCTCACAGCAACCTCAAATTCCTGGGCTCAAGTGACCCTCCTGCCTCAGCCTCCCCCGAGTAGCTGGGACTACAGGCGCTCGCCACCACGCCTGGCTAATTTTTTTCTATTTTTAGTGGAGACGGGGTCTCGCTCTTGCTCAGGCCGGTCTCGAACTCCTGACCTCAAGGGGTCCGCCCGCCTCGCCTCCCAGAGTGCTGGGATTACAGGCGTGAGCCACCGCAGGCGGCCCTATATCTTGCTAAATATGTATATTTGGCCACGGCACAGCATAAACTCCTGTTTCCCGTACCCTTCCCTCCTCGTACCTGCTCTAGGCTTTCTGAGGCCATCGTGTCCCAGTCTGTCGTCAGAACGGCCACCCCGCAGGCCACCCCGCAGGCTGCAACCCTTTATGAGAATTAACGCTCTCCTTTCCACATTTATGAATCTCATCATTCTTCAGCTGACATGTTTATGAAGAGTTTATAATGACATGGGAAAATGTTCGACATATATTACAGTACATGAAAAATCAGAATATGGACCCATATATATTTACAACCATATAAAAATATATACAATATATTCACATGTAGCAGGTACTCTGCTGAAGATGGGTTATATTTTCACTGCTCTATGAAAAGAATGTCAGGTCTCCTGGGGCGTAGACTCCCCACAGAGCTCCTCTTCCTTTAGGGGACATATATAGAATTTAGCTGCTAAGAAGGGCTGCCCCACCCCCACCCCTGCTGGAGGCAGTCAGACCCTACTGTCAGGGAAGGTGGGGGACTAGGAAACAACCAACCTTTTTTTTTTTTTTTTTTTTTTTGAGACAGAGTCTCTGTTGCCCTGGCTAGAGTGAGTGCAGTGGCGTCAGCCTAGCTCACAGCAACCTCAAACTCCTGGGCTCAAGCGATCCTCTTGCCTCAGCCTCCGGAGTAGCTGGGACTACAGGCATGCGCCACCATGCCCGGCTAATTTTTTCTATATATTTTTAGTTGTTCAGATAATTTCTTTCTATTTTTTTTAGTAGAGACGGGGGTCTCGCTCTTGCTCAGGCTGGTCTCGAACTCCTGAGCTCAAACAATCCGCGCGCCTCGGCCTCCCAGAGTGCTAAGGAGAAGGTATGGATGGGATGCCCAAAAACCTGTCGGCCTCTTGGGGGGCGGGTGGAATTCGTAGGTCTATGGTCCGGGAAGGAAGCAGAGCAAGCCCAATCAGTTTTAAGGGCTGAAAACCCCCACGCAAGAAAGAGAAAGTTGTTAGTGGTCGGGAGTGGGTGTTCATCTGAGCCAATCCTGACATTGTGCTGGGGGTGGGGGGCAGGCTCGGAGGGCAGAGGCTGGTGGGGCCTGAAAAGGCTGGGCACTAAGAATGGAGCCCTGGGAACTGGTGAAGGACTGTGGATTAGGGGTGCCTGGAGTGGTATTCCTCCTCCCAGGGATCTCACAAGCCTAAGCGGGAATGTTCAGGGGCAGCAAAGAGTGACACCTTGTGGTGACGGAGAGCAATGGCAGAAACAGCCACAGCCCGGTGCTCGGGACGTCAGGGCTTTTCTCCAACGGGTGTGAATGCCCACCGGCCTCCTTTGAGAATTACGTAAACCCCAGGTTCCTGGGCAATCCCAGAGAACGGGCAGGTCCAAGAAGAAGCTAATTGGCTAATTCAGTGGGTAGAGGCCATAGCTAGTTTTAGTTTTATAAATTTGGGGACAAATTTTAAATGCATCCTGATTATTGTGGTACTGTTCATATTGGCCACACTCACATGTCCAGAAAAAAGGATGAAAGAAAACCCACCACGACGGTAACAGAGGTTATATTTGGGTGCTGAGATTATACATTATTTTTATTATCTTTTCAAAAGTTTCTATATTTTTCAAAATTTCAACACAAGCATATATTGCTTTGTTTTTTCTAATAAAAAACGTTTTAAAAAGAAATGACACAAACACTCCTCAATTCCATTATCATTTTTTAAAAAATAAATCCACACACATAACAAAAGGAAGTAAAAAACCCTCCCTCCTCCTTTCCAGTCTCCCACTGAAGCTAATCACCATTCATACTTTCTCGGGTATGCAACAAGAAAAACTTACTAGGTATCTCTCAGAATGTATATGAAATGTTTCTTTCCATTACGTTTTTTCACAAAATGTACCATTCCATATGCACACCACTTTGTACATGCTTTTCTCACCCATCTGAAGAGCTTTCTATATTAACATAGAAATCAACCTCATTTTTAAAAAGTAGCTAAATAGAACTCTGAGATATAGATGTTCCAAGCATTTTTAAATCTGGGCCTCTATAAACATTTAAATTATTTCTATTTTTTGTTATAAATATTGTTGCAGTAAACATTCTTGTACATATCTTGGCATATTTTTATGATCATATCTATAAGATATATTCTTTGCAATAGAATTCCTGGATCGCCCTCTAAAATGACTGCACAGATTTATACTACCACCTACAGTATGAGAATGAATTATTTTCCTATCAACACCATTGTGTGTTGTCAAACTTTAAAATTTTTGCCCAAACCCAAAACTATAGGTGGAATATGGTATCTATATTTGTTTTGATTTGTATTTTAAAGATTATTAGTGAGGTTAAGCTTTTTGGGGGAGGAGGAATGCAGAGTTCACAGGCTCGGTCATGGCACACTGCAGCCTAGAACTCCTGGCCTCAAGGGATCCTTCCCCCTCAGCCTCCCCCCACCATGCCCAGCAAGTTGAGGTTTTTTTCCCCACTCTATTTTGTGACCTGCCTATTCTTATCCTTTGCTCATTTTTCTATTGTTGATCTTTTTCATGCTCCTTTGTATAAACTCAGTAAATTAGAAATTTAGCCCTTTGTCATGTGTTACAAATATTTTCCCCACTTCGTCATTTATCCTTTGACTTCCATTTATGGCCTTTTATGCTGTGTAAACATTTTTAGTTTTGTGGGTTCAAATGTATCTCTATTTTTCTTATTGATTTCTGAGTGCATTAGTTTTTTAATTAAAAAAAAATTCAAGTTGCTTGTGTGTGTGTTTGTGAAGCTAATCAAGCACATAATAGTAAAAGCCCGTCAGAGGAACAGTCTTTGGCAGCAAACCATCCTCTAAGGATGTTTCAACCTCCAGGCTCAATAAATCTCATAGTTAGGGACTTCGACATCTGTAATAGCAGGAGCTAAGGATCAGCAGTCTGGTTTGACAAGCCAGTTAGGGAACTTGTCTTGAAGCCACTTTCGCTTACCAAGTGCACTGCTTTTACTGAAGGGTACAAGATTTATTTTTCTTTCCAATGGTCAACTATTTTAGGGATAATTTTCTTCCTAGTAATATCAACCAAACAGCCCAGGGACTATAAATACATATGTACATGTGTTTTTTTTTTAACTTTTCCCCTCTCCTTTTTTATCTTCCTATCTTTATACTTAGTTTTCACTTGTAATAGCTTCGGGAGCATTGAAGATTGTGGAGATAAATCCCCTCTAAAACACACCCTGTCCCAAGCGACCCCTGGTACCACCCTTGCTTCTGTGTCTTGGCAAGAACCACTTCACACTGGGGCCGCCTCCGAGTCATTTTGTGCAGCCCAGAGCACCCTTGTGTCTTCCCACAAACGTCCTTGAATAGAGCAGTTCAGAATAGGGCATGGGAACTTGTCAGAGGTTGTAAATCCATTTTCCTCCCTTCCCTTGGCAGGAAAGGGCTGGAACAGGGCCTGGGGTATCCAGTCCTGGAGCAGCCCAGGCCAGCACAGGACAAGTAAGAGAAAAGCCAGCACCCTCTGAAGAGCACTACAAGATCCAAAGCCCCAAAGCTAAAGGGCCTCCCTCTGCCACACTGTTAATGCAAACTGGTAATAAAAAACAGAAAAGATACCGGCCTTGGGAGATGAAAAATCCCATTATAAAAAAAAGAAATTCTGCTCTAGCTATTGTTTTTACCCTGGCATGTGTCATGTGATACTTAATGTCACAATTGTTCACTGACACTTCCTTGGACTGAATCTCACTCTTTCTTTAAAAGAAACGTTTTCCTGATCCTGTTCCCAGTCTCTCTTTCTTTCTGGGCATTCTTAGGATGAGCATCCCTTTAGTTTTTATTTTCTCCTTGGGCCAGTCTTACAATATCCTACAACACTGTCCATTTCAATGGTCTTTTTCCAATCACATTTAGTGGCCCTGGGTCTTTGGCATAACTAACAAAAATGAGACACATACCCTGGGTACAACCAGAAGAGACTCATTTTTCACTCTGACACCGAGGAAGCAGATTGGATTAAGCTGATGGGGGTCTTAGGTAGGAGGAGGTACTTCCTGCATCCTCAGGGCCCAAAGGCTTCCATGCCTGGGCCTTACCTGCTCAGGGGTCATTAGTCCTGATCCTGACACGTTATTATGGAAAGTAGGTTCTCTCCACCCCAACCCTTATCATTTTTCATTAACTCTAGATGAGCTAAGGGCCCCCGAAGGCCTTAGGCTGAGCATTCCTTGGGGTGAGGTCCCTTCTTGGTCAGCATCTAAAAACCAGTAGTGACTCTGTTGCTGCCTGTCCATTTTTTCCTAATATGCCTTCAGTCTCTAGAGTGGAGGATCTGCCTTCACGTCGGGTATTACTAAGAAAAGCTAGGAGCCAGATCCGATCCCCTCTCACCCGGGTGCATCCAGGGGGTATGCGTGTGATTCAGTTTCAGCCAGCCAGATACTCTTTCTGTGCACTTGGAAATTTGAGTGAGAAGGGCAGGGAAACAGAGATGGTTGTAGTAACACCAGAGGTCATGGGGTGGGCAGGCTGGACTGTTTCTGCCAAGGGATTTTTTATTGTGGTTCTTGGGGCCTTACTCTTAGTTCCTTGATTCCCAGCTGTTGCAAGCCTGATCCTTCAGCTTCCATCTACTCTGTGACATCCCTGACAGTCTTTCAATAAGTCCCTTTTACTTAACTTAGCCAGAGTAGTTCTCTGAAGCTTGAAACCAAGAATGCTCCCTGGTAGAACAGAGCCTCTCTCACCCCTGTGGTTCGGCCAGTGGAGAAAGGAATCACTTGGAGGAGCAACCTTGAACGTGGCTGTATTTCTGGGCTTGCCTCACTGTCCCAAGATGGTCTTACAGTACTTTCTCAGTAGGACCATTATGCCATGAATTGGTCTTAAATGTGACTTGCTCTCTGTCTCACCTAGGGTAGTTCACGTTGGCCAGGATCAGCTTCCCAGATCAGGCAAAGGGAAGAGATGGCTGGCTCCAGGACTCTTCAGTGAGAAGCTAGTGCCAGTTCTTGTGGTCAAGCATTGACTCGGGATACGACCAGAAGTAAACGGACAGACTCTTGGGCTGCTGGAAAGTTTCAGCTGTGCACTCCCCTCCCCCAATCCCTTCCTTTTTGTGTAAATTTCCATTCCTGGTAAGGATGGACAAGTGGAGAAACAAATCTTTGTTTATACAATGTCATCCCCCCCAAATCGTCATCCTCAATCATTTTGCGGATCTTCCTCTCTAGGAATGGTGACCACTGGAGGGTTGGTGGCTGGGAATCCTGCATCCAGGAGCTTAGTACAGACTTTTCAGGCTGGCCGGGAGGTGGTGCTGTTTGCCTGCGCTCAGATAGGGCTAATAAATTAAGGTGCCACCAGGGTGCTATTGGATGATAGGATTCACCAGCAGAACTTCACTTTGCATCTTTGCATTTGGGTTAAAGAGGTTAATTAGTGAAAATCCGGAGAATTTCAAATAATCTTTGGAGTGATACAGAGGGCTTTCTAACAGAAAACTCAGAAGCTATAAAAAGACAATATTAACACATTTGACAGCAGAAAAATGTTATTTATTTATTTATGAAAGAAAGAATGAATGAATGAATGACATAATCTCGCTCTGTAGTCCAGGCTAGAGTGCTGTGGTCAGCATAGCTCACAACAACCTCAAACTCCTGGGCTCAAGCGATTCTCCTGCCTTAGCCTCCCAGGTAGCTGGGACTACAGCTGAGTGCCACGATGCCCAGCTAATTTTCTATTTTTTGCAGAGACGGGGTCGTGAGCCACTGCGCCCGGCCAAGAAAATTATCTGTCACAACAGTTGCTACTATTGCTGGTTATTAAATTTAGAAATTTGGGCCGGGCACGGTGGCTCACAACTGTAATCCCAGCACTCTGGGAGGCCGAGGCAGGAGGATCGCTTGAGCCCAGGACTTTGAGGTTGCTGTGAGCTACGCTGACGCCACGGCACTCTAGCCCGGGCAACAGAGTGAGACTCTGTCTCAAAAAAGTAATAATAATAATAATTTTCTTAATATACAAAGAGCTCTTAGAGATAAATTTAATTTTAAAATGGGAAAAGGGGCCGGGCGCGGTGGCTCACGCCTGTAATCCTAGCACTCTGGGAGGCCGAGGCGGGCGGATCGTTCTGAGCTCAGGAGTTCGAGACCAGCCTGAGCAAGAGCAAGAGCGAGACCCCGTCTCTACCAAAAAAATAGAAAGAAAATTAATCGGACAGCTAAAAATATATATATAAAAAAATTAGCGGGGCATGGTGGCACATGCCTGTCGTCCCAGCTACTCGGGAGGCTGAGACAGTAGGATCGCTCGAGCCCAGGAGTTTGAGGTTGCTGTGAGCTAGGCTGACACCACGGCACTCACCCCAGGCAAGAGAGTGAGACTCTGTCTCAAAAAAAAAATTAAATTAAATTAAATTAAAATAAAATAAAATGGGAAAAGGATATGAACAATTAGTTCACAGAAAACAAGATTAAAGTCACCAATAAACATGAAACATTTCTCACTCATAAATTAATGAAAAAAATTTTAAATATAGTCATTTGATTATGTGTGTCTCCAGTAATCGCTCTGTATAAACATACACAATTAAAAGGGTGTCTTTCTCTTCATTTGATTTTCCGTTTGGGTTTCCAGGCAGTTTCTCACCCGTTTTCATGCAGTGTTGGGGCAGCCTTTTCTTCAACAGCATGACCCTGACAGAGGCAAACCCCCCAGTCCCCCGGCCGCTCTCCCAGGGCTAAGACTGACAAGTAAGCAACACCGTGACAAGTACTAAAATGCAGAATAACAGCAGCTGTGCCAGGGGCAGTGTCTGTGCCTGGGGTGGTGAGGACAGGGCGGGCTCCGCAGAGGAGGTGGGAGGGCAAGGAGCTCCGCGGCACAGGGGCGGGGCAGTCCTCCAGACGTCGGAACACCACGTGCGACAACAAAGGGGTGTGCGAGGGCCGGTGCACGTGCGCAGCTGCAAACTGGGGGCAGAGGCGCCGGCCTTGGCGCTGCGGGGCTTCTCCTGCGCAATTCTGTTCCTGCTCCGGGGCTGCTGTCGCCCGTCGGGAGGGGACTTACCAACATTACTTGACACATGCTTCGCGGCTGAGAAAGACCTTCGAGTACGTCTATCTAACTTTCACTTTTTATAGACAAAAATGCAGAGGCTTTAGAGAGGTGAAATGCCACAGCTCTGGCAACACTGAGGTCCTGACGGCCAGTCCGCGGACTTTCCTGTCTCTGACCCTCGAGCATTGTCCAGGCTACCCACATAACTCTGCTGCTCCGACCGCAGTCCGGTCTGTCTCCGGATGGACTACATCTCCCACAATGCCCCGAGCCCAGCCTCCCTCCCGCCGCTGGGCGGGCGCCGTCTCCACCAGTAGAAAAGCAGGGTTTCCAGGGGCCGTTCACGGCAGCCAATGAGCGCGGCGGTGGGCGGGCCTCTCCCGTCCATTGTTCTCGGTGCCCCACGGGCTGGAGCCCAGGTAAATCCGGAGGGGCCGGGGCGAGCCCGGGGGCGCTTTCGCACGCGGAGCATCCGCCAGAGCAGGACTTGGTCTCCGGAGAGGTGAGCCGGAGAGGCAGGCCTGGGCCCCGGGGACCCGGGACGGTAGCCCGAGGCCAGGGCATAACGGGCCTGGGGCCAGCTGCCGGAAGCCCTGCTGGGGGAGGGGTGTCGGGGGCGCTGTCCGTGTCCCGCGGGCGGGGACCGCTCGGATTTACCCGCCCGGCTCCGCGAACCGACCCGGACTCTTCTTCCTAACGGAGAGCTCCTTGCATATCCTGCCAGGAAGCGCAATGTTTGGACTGGAAGGGACGTTCGACTTCCCGCGCATCCTCTTCGTTTTACAGATGGGGAAACTGAGGTTCAGAGGGGGTGTGTCTTGCCCCAGGTCACACAGCGAATTAGCTGACTAGGCACAGTTTTCCTGGGCTCCCAAGTAGGAGAGCATTCTGCGTTCTGTTATTTGTTTCTTTTAATCATTTGGGTAAATACACCTTGAGAGCTTCGGTTTTCCCATTAGCTTTTCTTTTTTCTTCTCTCTCTCTCTTTTAAGCTTTTCCTACTTTTTCTTTTTCTTTTTGAGGGGGATTATCTGAGTCTTCATGATGTAATGATTTTTAAAACTAATTTTTCATTGCTTTCATAATATTTATTTTAAGTCGTTTTAATTCCATTGATCTCAGTATTTTGCAGAGTTGCCCTCTAGGTCTTTTTTCCTCTGTGTGTTCGTTTTTAAAGGAAATCGGGGTCTCATTGTGTCTATGGTTTTTCTGCCATGTGGGTTTTGTTTTTATCCGTTATTTTCATATCAGGAGGATTATCTTAAATCATTAATGATTAATAATCTTTGTCAGTATGATTTTTTTAATGTTTAAACATACATACAGCGGAGTGTATGAATCTGAAATTTCATATGTATGCTCTTGTCTTGTGAAACCATTTGCCAAAGCAAGAGATAGGAAATTTCCAGCACCTCAGAATGCTCCTTTGAGCCCCTACCCAGTCACTATCCCCCAAAGGTAGTCTTGATTATGTTAGTATAATTTCTAACACATTCTACTGTGTGGAAGTGCGATAGTTTAACCATTCCCCTGCTACTGGATTTTTAAGGAGCCCATTTTTTGCAATCAAAAACAGTGCTATGGTTGTGTGTCCTTGCAAATAAATTTCTTTTTACAGAGATGGGGTTTTTGTTGTTTTTTATTTGTTTGTTTTGAGACAGGGTCTCACTCTGTTGCCTGAATTACGCAGTGGCATCATCATAGGTCACTGCAACCTCAAACTCCTGGGCTCAAGTGATCCTCTTGTCTCAGCCTCCTGAGTAGTTGAGACTGAAGGTGCATGCCACCACACTTGGCTAATTTTTAAAAAATTTTTTGTAGAGATGGGGTCTTGCTATTGCCCAGGCTGGTCTGGAACCCCTGGCCTCAAGCAATCCTCCCAACTCAGTCTCCCAAAGTGCTGGGATTACAGACTTGAGCCACTGCACCCAGCCCAGATGGTTATTTTTTAAAGATAAATTACTGAGGGCCCAAGGCTGGATCAGAGAGTATGCACATGTTTAAAACTTTAAGCTGGGCTCGGTGGCTCATGCCTGTAATCCCAGCTACTCAGGAGGCTGAGGTGAGAGGAGTTTGAGACCAGCGTGGGCAACAGAGCAAGACCCTATCTCTTAAAAAAAAAAAAAAAA
>RJWJ010048752.1:0-10486 GCA_004363605.1 Indri indri | reverse complement strand
TGATTTAAATGGAGATATAATTGACATACAATAAACTACACATAGTTGAAGTGTAAAATTCGATATGTTTTGACATATGCATACCCCCATGAAACCATCACCACAATCAAGATAGTGAACATAGCCACTGCCCACAAGATTCTCGAGTCCTACTATAATCCATTCTCCTCCCACCCCCACCCCCCAGTCCCTAGCCAGCCTCTGATCTTTTTTGTTACTATCAGTGAGCATACATTACCTACGTTTTCGGGGGGCTCTGGCTTCTTTCACTTAGCATAATTATTTTGAGACTCAATAATGCTGCATATATTAATAATCCATTCATTTTTATCACTAACTGGAATTGCATGGTTTCAACATATACAATTTGTTTATCCATTTCCCCATTAGTGGAAATTTGAGTTGTTTTCATATACAAATCTATTACGAACATTAAATTTAGGTCTGTGATTCATTTTAGTTAGTATAGTGTGAAGTATAATAAAAGGGGTTTCTTTGCATATGGATATCCAATTGTTTTTGTACCAGTTCTTGAAAGGACTGTCCATCTCCACTGAATTGCCTTTACATCTTTGTCAAAAATTGGTTATCCATGTATCTGTAGGTCTATTTCTGGCCTCTCTATTTTGTTTCTTTGATCTATTTATCTTTTTAAATGTCAATACCACATGTTTTGATTACTGTACCTCGGGAAGTCTCAAAATCAGGTAGTGGTAATCCTCTATCATTGTTCTTCTTTTTCAAGTTGTTTGGCTGTTCTAGGTCCTTTGCATTTCCACGTGAACTTCATCAGCTCATCAAGTTCTAAAAAATATATATATCTGTTGGGATTTTGTTGGAGGAGAATTGATACCTTTGCAATAGTGAGTCTTTGGAAACATGAACCCAGTATATCGCTCCATAAATTTAAGTCTTTAATTTCTTTCAGCAATAGCTTATAGCTTTCACTGTACAGGTCATACATCTTTTATCAGATTTATCTTTAAGTATTTCATATTTTTGATACCTTTAAAAATGATAAATTAAAAAATTTTTATTTCCATTTGCTGACAGTAAATAGAAATACAATTGATTTTTATATATTGATCTTATATCTTGTAAACTTGCTAACTTCACTTATTTGTTCTAGAAGCTGTTTTTTAGATTCCATTGGATCTTCTGCATAGACGGTATGTCATCTGCAAATAAAGACCTTTTGATTTCTTCACTTAAAATTTGAATACGTTTGTTTCCTTTGCTTGCCTCATTGCACGGACCGAAACCTCCATTCATTGTTGAATAAAAAGGGTGAGAGTAGACATCTTTGCCTTGTCCCTGATCTGAGGAGAAAAGAGTCCAGTTTTTCACCACTAGGCATGGTAGTAGCTGTAGATGCCCTTTATTGGGCTGAGGAAGTTCACTTCTTTTCCTATTTAGTTGTCTGAGATCTTTTATCAAGAAAGGATAGTAAAAAAAAAAAAAAAAATGGCCACTGAATTTTGTCAAATATATTTTCTACATCTATTGAGATGAACATATGGTTTTTCTTTTTTACTTTGTTTATTTGGTAAATTACCAAATTGATCAATTGATTTTGGAAAGTTAAATCAACCTCGAATTTATAATATAAACCCCATTTGGTCATGATGTGTTATCCTTCTTACAATTTTTGAATTTCATTTAATAAAATTTTATTTAAAATTTTTGCATCTTTGTTCATTACAAATATTTGTTTATAGTGTGTTGTGTAGATCTAGGTTGCCGTCTGGTATTGTTTTCCTTTTGCCAGAATAACTTCCTTTAAGATTTTCATGGTACAGGTCTGCGGTTGATAATTCTTTGACTGTTTTTTGTTTGAAAATTGTTTTTATTTTGCTTTTTTTTTTGAAAGATATTTTCACTGGGTAAAAGTTTTAGGCTGACAATTTTTTTTCATTCAGTACTGAGAATTGTTGCTCCACTACCATCTTGCTTGCATTATTTCCTACAAGCAATTACTGTCATCCTTACATTTGTTCTATGTATATAACTTTTCTTTTGTCCTCTGCCTGTTGGCTGTGTTCAAATTTTCCTTTTTATCAATAGTTTGGGTAATTTGATTATGATGTGTCCAGTTTTAGTGGTTCAGTTTTCATCATGTTTCTTGTGCTTGGTGCTGGTCGAGCTCCTTGGATCTGTGGGTTTATAATTTTCCTCAGATTCGTTAAATGTTTGGCCATTATTTCTTCAAATAGCTTTTCTGTGTTCTCTTCCTCCTAAGGATCCCAGTTATACAAATATTAAGCCACTTGGGATTGCCTCACTGAGGTTCTTTTCATTTTCTAAAATTCTTTTGTTCTCTCATTGTTTCATTTGAGATATTTTCTATTGCTATGTCTTCAAGTTCACTAATCTTTTCTTCTTCAACATAAAATCTTTTGTTAATACCAGGTCATGTATTTTTCATCTTGGACATTATGGTTTTCATCTCTAAAGTCTGATTTGGGTCTTTTTTATATCTTGTCTTGAATTATATTTTTGAACATATGGAATACTATTATAATAACTGTTTAATGTCCTTGTCTGCTAATTCTAACAGCTGTGGCAGTCCTAAGTTAGTTTCAATTATTATATTTCTCATTATTATAAGCCATATTTTTCTGTTTCTTTGAATGCCTAATAGTATTTGATTGGATGCCAAATCTTGTGAATTTTACTTCATTAGATGCTGTATTATTCATTTTTGTAAATCTTTTTGACCTTTGTTCTGAGATGCAATTAAGTTATTTGGAAACACTTCGATCCATTCAAGTCTTAATTTTAAGATTTTTCTTTGGCAAGACTATAGCAGCATCTAGGCTAATTATTCTCCACTGTCGAGGCAAGACTCTTCTGAAAGTCTAACCAACGTCCTGTGAATTATGAGCTTTCTCAATCTGGTTGGTGGAAGCAGAAACCAGTACTGGCTCTGTGTGAGCACTCTTCCCTCTAGCATAATCCTTTAGATTATTCATTTCCCTAGTCTTGTGCAGTTTCCTTAAAACACACACATTGATCAGTACTCTGCTCAGTACTGGAGGGCAACCCT
This sequence comes from Indri indri, assembly GCA_004363605.1. NCBI lineage: Eukaryota > Metazoa > Chordata > Mammalia > Primates > Indriidae > Indri > Indri indri. The sequence continues at coordinate 7,440 of RJWJ010048752.1, read as the reverse complement.
CTGCCAATCTTTAAGGTTGTCTCTCTGTGCAGTTCTCTTCTTTGATGCGCTAAACTGTGAACTTTAGTCTCCTTGGTCTCCTTGGATCCTCAGCTCCATCTTTTCAGCATAGGGACTCTGCCTTGGTTACTCCTCCTCTGCCACTGCCTAAAAGCTGTCTCTAGGCAGGATGCTGGGGCAATCACAGGGTTTAAATCATTTGCTTACCATCTCTCAGGGATCATGCCCTTTCATTGCCTAATGTACAAATTGTTGTTTCAAACGTTTTTATTTTATTTTTAATTATTTTGCTGTTTTAGATGGAAGGATAAACTGGTCCTTGTTACTACCTTCTGGCTGGAAACAGAAGTCTTAGAGAATTGCAATTTATTGTCTTAGTCAATTTGGACTGCTTTAACAGAATACCATAGACGGGGTAGCTTATGAACAACAGAAATTTATTTCTGTCAGTTCTGGAAGTTGGGAAGTCCAAGATCAAGGTGCTGGCAGACTTGGTGTCTGGTGAGGGCCTGCGTCCTGGTTCATAGATGGCTGTCTTCTCTCTGTATCCTCATATGGTGGAAGGGCACTAATCCCATTTATGGGGGCTACACCCTCATGATCTAATCTAAAGGCCCCACCTCCAAATACCATCACATCGTGGGTTAAGATTTTAACACATGAATTTGAGGGGTGCATAAACATTCAGTCTATAGCATTTAGCTATGGATTATACAAGCAAAAATAGGCAAAAACTGCTTTTATGAGCTGACTGTCATTCTTGGAGGTAGCACTTAAGCAGTCTAGTTTTTACACTTTTATTGTTTATTTCTAAATAATATAAAAGCTAATGGTATATCAGTGAAAGTGTATTAGGATGCAAGTAACTAAAATCCAATGCAAGCTAGCTTAGCTTGTATAACTAGAGAGGGGGAGGACAGTAGGGTCAGTTTGATTCATCTGCTCAAAAATGACAGCAGGATTTTTTCTGTTTTTATCTCTCTGCTCTGCCTTCTCTTGTCTTAAACTCTCATCATCCAGATTGTGCCTGGTTGTTGAATGATGACTGCAAACAAACAGCTCCTGGGCTCCATCCTTTTTTTTCTGCTTCCAGAAAGAGAGCATGGAGATTTTCCCCCTAGAAACCAGCAGCAGCCGTGTTCTCCGATCTCATAAACTAAAACTGAGTTGTGTGCCCACCTCTGAGAAAGAGAGTCCAGGGAATGCACCTATACTGAATCATTCAGAATCTGGTGGCATCAGCTCCTTGAATGCCTGGACTGCCAGAAAGGGGCGGAATACCCAAATGGCACTCAGGGCATTGTCAGAAGTCAGAGGAATGAGGGGATGCAATCGCAATATCCACTTGTGCAGGCATCGGGCCATTTGTCAGCACTTTGGGACAACTAACACAGCATCAGTGTAAGTATCTCCTCATTCCTCATAAACGAAAAGCCAAATATTTTATAGTTATGATAGTATTTTCTGGACTCTGATTTTAGATGTTTTGGAGACATTGGATGTGTAAATTGGGATTTGGGTCGGATAAATTAAAGTAAGGGGGTTATGAAGATCACCTCCAGATGACTTTGCAGAACTAATAATATTTGCATGCTTTCTCTTAACTTGTGTTTCAGCACCAATGTTCCTTGTATTTCTTGTCTTTGTACACTAGTATATTATAAGCCCAGACTAGACAACGTGATGGCTAAGAATAAAGGTAATTGAAAGCTCTGCAAGAATCAAAACCACCATGACAGCTGAGTGACAATCCGAGTGCCCGAGTCCGGAGCTGGCCCATATGACCCCACTAAGGACGGTGTGGACTAGTACATTTAATTGGAGGCTCTCAGCAGTTTTAAGTGGCAAGATATTTAAGTTAGTATTTTAGATACTTATAAAAAACTAAAATTGAACAAGAAACCTTAGTGTCATTAATGTTATGAACACTGAGACCACTGTCACAGCCCCCAGCTGGGAAGTGCCAGCACAGATCATGTGTAGGGCTCCCTGTGTCCCTAGTGCTGTGCCACACACTTTACATGCAATGGTATCTGTCCTTACAGATGCCTTGTGAGGTGGTCACTGTCATTAATGACAGTTTGCAGATAAATAAACTGAAGTGGAAAGAGATGGAATTCTTTTGCCCAGTGTCACACAATAATAAGCAATAAAGCTGCAGTCAGAACAGCTGGGATTCTGGCTCCAGAGTATGTGTAATTAACCACCTCACTGTGTGCCTCTGTTAAGTGCTGGGGAAAATATTTTAGACAAATATCAATAATGGCTTCTGGCTTCACAGATATAAATAAATCAACATAAGTGCTGGATTCTTAGCAGAAGTCTCTGTATTTCATACCTAGCTGTAGTCTCAGGAAATGTTACTGCAAGTGCTTTTACTTCTTCAGAGGCTTAGGACCAGAAGGCTAGATCAGCGGTTCTCAATCAGGGGTGATTTTACTTCCCAGAAGACATTTGGCAATGTCTGGAAACATTTTTGATGGTCACAAGTCAGGGGGGAGGAGGTTGGGATGTTATTGGGCCCTAGCAAACAGAGGCCAGCGATGTACCAAATGTTCAACATTGCACAAGACAATTCCCTGCAACAAGGAATTGTCTAGTACAAAAATGTCACTAGAGCTGTGATAGAAAAATTCTGAGCTAGACTGAAACAGAGCTCAGGATGTGCTCACCAAGATTCCCTCTCTGTGGACTTTACCCAGGGTTTTGGCCCTTGTGACTTGAGTAGTAGTTATCTTACTTAGCTCTGCTCGCAGAGCCAGAAGAATAGGTGACGCATGTCATTCCCTGCTCAGTACATGAGCACTGGTTTTAGCTTGTGTCTCTAGGCCCAGTGCTCTTTATAGCCCTGTCTCCTTGCCTCGTGAGCTATAGCATAAGCTCAGATTGGGAAGAACACTTTCTCACTAACTATTCTAGGACAAGTATTTGCAGCTGCAAATACTTCTGTTTCTTGAGTTACGCTTTAATATCGTTGATTCCTCTCTCTGCCTGTCCTATTTGCTGGATCCTTGTGGTAGCAGCCACCCATTCTCTGAAAGACCCTAATTATCATCCTCAGCACACGACTGGACTGATGGAGCAGAGGTGCTCAAGCTTCTGTCAGATTTTGTCCTGTGGTCCGAGTTCTCGAGTGCTGTAACGTGCATGGACACACGAACGATATGAAGCCTGGGGTGGTTCCTTCTGCAGTGGCACCCTGAGGCCTGGGGATCTCATGAGCAGGAATGATATCCTCTAGATCACCATCCTCTAGTGGCTCCAGGAATAGCCACTGTATTTTGCAGCGTCTGGTCTGGGTTGGTAGCATCCAGAAACATTTCTTTGCCACTCCTTCTGAGGGAAAGGGAGCTGTTAATCCTCTCTCTGACTCATAACTAAAGGCAGCTTCCACAGTGGTGAGGTTGCAGAGCTTGAGGCAGGGACACCATGGCCCCAAATACCTACTCCACCTACTTGCTGCTCCAAAAAATTCCTACAGATTCAGTTAGTATTATCATGCACTCCAATTTTATAGATGAGCATCCTTAAACTCAGAAAAGTTAAGTGACTTTACTGACGTGACACAACTAATAAGCTAGATAACCACGTCTATATATTTCAAATTGTCTATTCTTTGATGGGTGATTTCCAAGAAATTCTTGTCTTTATTACATACTGGAAAAGACTAATCAAATTATCAAAGTGTCTAAGCAACAAGGATATGCCTCCAGTGACAAACCCAAATGGAACTTCTAGACATGAAAAATAAAATACAGATGGTTCCTAAGTAACGATAGTTTGATTATGATTTTTCTACTTTAGAATGGTGTGAAAGCGATGTGTATTCAGTAGAAACCATACTTTGAGTACCCATACAACCATTTCGTTTTTCGCTCTCAGTGCAGTGTTAAATAAAGACATGAGAAAATCAACACTTTTTAAAAATAATACAGGATTTGTGTTAGATTTTGCCCAACTATAGGTTAATGTAAGTGTTCTGAGCATGTTTAAGGTAGGCTAGGTAAGCTATGATGTTCAGTAGTTTAGGTATATTAAATGCATTTTTGACTAACAATATTTTCATCTTATGATGGGTTTATTGGGGTATAAACTCATCATAAGTTGAGGAGCATCTCAACAAAAAGCACTTGACAAAACTCAACATCCATTCATGATTTTAAAAAAAACTATCAGCAAATGAGAAATAGAAAGGAATTTCCTCAACTTGAAAAAGAGCAATTTCAAAAAAAACCTTTAAATAACTTCATTCTTCAAGTGAAACACTGAATACATTTTTCCTCCTAAAATTAAACAGGAATGTCAGCTCTCGCCACTTTTATTGAACATTGTACTGGAGTCCTACCCAGTGCAATAAGGCAAGAAAAAGAAATATAACATATACAGATTAGAAAGGAAAAAATAAAACCATCCCCATTTGTAGATGACATGATTGCTTCTGTAGAAAATTCTAAGAAATTTACAATAAGGCCCTCTAGAACTAATCAGGAATTTAGCAAGGTTACAAGATACAATATCAATATGTAAAAATCAGTTTTATTTCTATATAATGGTAATGGAAAATTGAAAAGTAATTTAAAAATACCACCTACCATAGAAAAATTTACAGGAATAAATTTAACAACAGAGATACAAGACCTTTACACTAAAAACTACCAAATATTGCTAAGAGAAATGAACAGATACCTAAATAAATGAAACAATACACCATGCTTATGGATTGGAAAATTCAATATTGTTAAGATTTTATTGCTTCCCAAACTGAGATATTGATTCAATTTAATCCTAATGAAAATCTCAAAAATCATTTTTATAGAAATTGGAAAGCTGACTTTAAAATTTATATGGAAACATAAAGGAACATGACTAGTCAAAATAATTTTGAAAAAGAAGAAAGCTTGAGGACTTACGCTACTTGATTTCAAGACTTATTATAAGGCTCGAGTGTGGTGACTCATACCTGTAATCCCAGGTCTTTGGGAGGCTGAGGCAGGAGGATCACTTGATGCCAGAATTTTGAGACCAGCCTGGGCAAAACAGCGAGATTCCATCTCTATTAAAAATAATAATAATTAAAAATTTAGCCAGGCATGGTGGTGCACACCTGTAGTCCTAGGTACTCAACAAGCTGAGGTGGGAAGATTGCTTGAGTTCAGGAGTTTGAGGTTATAGTGAGTGAGCTATGATCACACCACTGTACTCCAACCTGGGCAACAGAGCAAGATGGTGTCTCAAAAAAAAAAGAAAGAAAGAAAGAAAGAAAGAAAGAAAGAAAGAAAGAAAATAAAGGCTTACTATAAAGCTGCGTTAAGGAAGGTAATGTTATATTGCCATAAGCCTAAACACAATGTAACAAAATAGAGAGCTGAGAAGTAGACTCCCACAAATGTGATCAACTGATTTTCAACAATGTTGCCAAGATAATTCAATGGGGAAAGGCTAGAGCTTTGAAAAAATAGTGTTAGAAAATGGATGCTCATATGAGTAAAAATTAAACTCAAACTTTGCTTCACACCATACACAAAAATTAAATAAAAATGCCTTATGGACTTAAATGGAAGAGCTGAAAAAATTAATACTTTTGGTTATGTGGGAGAAAATATCTGTGACTGTTAATTGGGCAAAGTCTCCTTAGATAAAACACAAAAAGAAAAAACCATAAAAGAAAAAAATTTGATAAATTGGACTTCATTAAACTTAAATTTGATTTTTAAAGGATACCATTAAGAAAAACAAAAGTCATAAACTGCATAGACATATTTGCAAAGCACACAACCGATGAATAACTTGCATCCAGAATATATAAATAACTTTTACAATAAGACAAACAATCCAATTAATAATTGAGCAAAAGATTTGGTTAGACACTTTACCAAAGAAGATTTATGAAAGGCAAATAAACATGTGAAACGATGCTTAACATCACTAGTCACTAGAGAAACGCATATTAAAATCAGAGCAAGATATCACTACTTTACTCCCTGGGATAGCTACGATTAAAAAGACTGACCACACTAAGTGTCAGGGAACATGTGAAGCAACTGGAATGCTCAGACATTTCTGGTAGGAGTACGACAAAATAATACACCCATTTTGGAAAACACATTGTTTGTTTCTTTTAGTGTTAAACATACACTTACCATATCATTCAACAATCCCCTGGGTATTTATCCAAGACAAGAAAAAACTCATATCCAAAGAACTGTAAACAAATGTTCATGGCAGCTTTATGCATAATAGCCAACAACTAGAAACAAACCAAATTATGAAAAGACAAAACTTCACAGTATATCCATATAATGGACTACTCACCAATAAAAAGCAGTAAACTGCTGATACATGTAACATGAGTGAATCTTAAGCATTACGCTTAGTGAAAGAAGCCAGATACAAAAGACTACATACTAGATGATTCTACATAAATGAAACTCTAGAAAGGCAAAATTATAGCTGTTAATTTTTCAAGAATTTTATGAGCTGATTATTAAACACAGCCAGTATTAAACACGGACAGAATTTAGACGGGCAAAGAAGGAAGAAAAGAACATGCCAGGCAAGGGAAGCAAAAGCAAAAAGCAGGGGTCAGTCTGGCCTGCACGAAGGTGTGCGCAGCCTTAATGAGCAATAGTTCTGTGAATGGACCCCGGACCCAGACCGAGGGAAGCTTGGAGTCACGGGTGTAATGGATATCTGCTGTTTTTCTTTCCCCTTACATTCCCCCCACCCTTCTTGTCATAATATCCTTCTACCCCCAGCCATGTTGCTCCTGCAGACTCTGCCCCCTACAGAGCATGCCGCACCCGCTGTCCGTAGCGATGGGTCCAAGGATGGACACACAGCCCAGGATGGTCCAAGCAGAGTCCTCCCAAGCAGACATGGTATGCCAAAGGATATTTCCTCCCTCTGGTCACTAAGCCTGAAGAATGACAGTACACAGCTGACTCAAGACACAGCAGGGGGAAATAATAGAATGAACACATAAGAGAAGCAGAGTTAAAAGAAGCAAAAGAGGGAGAAGTTTTGAATCTTTACGGTTGCTTCAGATCAGTTCTCCCCGTCCTTCCTGAGGTTGAATGTGTAAGCCAATAAATTCTCCCTTTTTTGCTTAACCTGGATAAAGTTTTTTCTGTCCTTTGCAACCAAAGATTTGTAAGTAGTACACCATGCTCAGGATTTTAACATATATTCTTTATCCCTGAAAACCAGAATTTGTGTGTAAAAGAGCACAGGCAAGGGACCCAAGTCTTTCACAGCCGGGTGTTGTACTGTTGGGAAGGGCTGAGTTCCAATCTTCCACCTAGTCTTAGGGGACAGTATAGCAGATAAGGTGACCCCTGGGCCTTGGAACAGGAAAGACCCTTGAGGTCATCTAGGCCAGTAATTTGCTGTGGTTTGCAAAGTGGATTCCTGGAGCTGTTGGCTTCCACAGAAGTGCCCAGG
>RJWJ010048751.1:0-10485 GCA_004363605.1 Indri indri | reverse complement strand
GGCATGCCAGGGGTGATGTCCATTGCCTGATGGGGTCCCGTAAGCCCTCAGCCATTCCTGACCTGCCCTCCTCTCAGGGCAAGCAGTTCCTATGTGGGACCACGTGGAGGGCCAAGAGGTCATTCCTATTTCAAAGACTCGTAGAAATCATGTGTTTACCTACAACGAGGCTGCCTGCCCAGGCGGTGCCTTTCCCCCCAGCTTTTGAAAAGAGTAACATCGACTCAGATTGCTCATGCTGGCTGTGTCCTGTAGCTGGCACCTGGGACCAGCAGATCTGCCTATAATCTGTGATTAACAACAAAGGCAACAGGCAGCTACTGTCTAAAAATGCAGGTTCCTTGGTAGACTAAGTTTTCGAACCACTGGGTTCCCAGGGTGAAATAATAAGAGGGGAAGCTCTGGTCAAGGGCACCAGAGCTCTGAGATCTTGAGACACCAACATGTCTTTTCCCTGGTGGCCACTGTAGCTTTCTCCCTCAGGGGATCAGAAACAGGACAAAGAAAGTGCATCGCCCAAGAATGTGCTACTTCCAAGGAGATGATCTTCGCTAACTGGGGGAGGGAGAGAGAATGTCTCGCCACAGTTGAGCCCTTCACGCACCTAACCCCAAGTCTCTGTGGGGCCAGGGCTGATCTGAGTGAGAGTGGCTGACCGGCCCTGAGCTCTGCCCACCGCCCGGCCCCAGGCAGCACAAAGGAGTGTGGTCAGAGACCAACAAAGCTTACCCAGCCGGAGTGATTCCCATGCAGAGGGGGTTCCAGGGCGGCGAGACAGTCAGGGACAGCATGAGGGGTGGGAGAAAAACTTTGAGGAGCGCGGCAAGGGTGATGCATGGGGAGGGGCCATGGTGCTCACTGCAGAGACCAGTAACCGGTTAGTCTCCCTGACAGGAAAGGCTGCTTTGGACCCTCCATGAATTTTCCTTCCAGTGACAGAGGTCTTTGGATATTCGCACGCTCAGTGATAAAGGGGTGTTGGAAGTCAGGGCTTCTGTGCTGGTGGTGAGACAGAAACAGGGTTAGAGTGAGGGGTGGGTGCAGGGGCCTGTCTGCCTGCCGCCTGCCCTGTTTCCCCTTTTGTGCCTCCCTGGACACAGGGTGGTGTGACCTCAGTCGTGCGTGTGTGGTGGGGGGGTAGGGAGGGCAAGGGGGTTGGTTCTGGGAGGCAGACACAGGCTGGGGAGTCATCCTAGAACCGCACTTGGCCTTGACACCTGGCCCCACACGTGCACTGGCGTTAGCTCTTCAAGGCACCTGAATATTTTTTCCCTCCCATAACTCGGTCCTCCTCAAGCCTGGTCCTGGGCTGTCAGTCTCACGTGGGGACGGACACACGGGGAGCTCACCAACAGGCGAGTCTGAGCTGAGAGGAAGGCGGGCCAGAGGCGTGGACTCCCACCTGACAGGCGGTGAAGGTTCAGTGACACGGCCTTGCTTAGGGTGACACAACTAGCCCTGGAGCCTGGATTTGGATTTGGAAAACCCCTTCCCAGCCTCCCTCATCCCTGGGGCCTGTGAAGTACAGCAACCCAACACCGAGTCGGAATCCTCTCATCCTCCCGGCTCTGGGGCTGAAACTCCCCACACTACTTGGATTTTGTGCCAAGAATTCAGATCCCCATTGAACAACCTTTTCTGTATTGGGCTGGAACCTTCCCATTTGTTTCTGGAGAATTCAACCTGATGAGTTGCTACAGAATTATTAGCACTGGAATAATGAGGGCTCCTGCATGGTAGTGTCATTAGACAGAAAGGGAAAGTGGCTAATACAAAAGGGTGACAGTCCTAAAACTTGAAAACTTGAATCCTGGTCTACAGTTTTATTTTTTTTGACACAACTGGCGCAGGGAGAAGACTAAAATGGGTAAGTGCGAGGCAGTTCCCCACCAGACCTAAGTCCAGAGCCTGGCTTTGCCATTCACTAGCTGTGGGACCTGGGTAGGGTGGCTTGGCCGCCCTGTGCCTCAGTTTCCCTAGTGGTGACAGGATGGGAAGTGATGGCACAGGTCCTTTTCACCTTTGTGCCAGATTTGCCTCCCATGGTCTTCCCCCTCTACGTAGTACAATTTTACTTATTTTCTCACACCCAAGGCAAATGCTGTTTTTCTCGGTGACACGGCTCTCATCTCTCCTTCAGTGGTCAGAAGAACCGTGGCAACAGAAGGCTGCTGTGTGCGAGCTGCTACTATACATGGGCCTTTCTGTCTCTGAAGGCCCACCCTGGGCAGGCCCCCACCTCAGGACACTTACCCCGGCCACCTTGTCGAGAATGGAATCAGGACATAGCTTCTCTTCCCTCCCAGACTAGAAGCCCCAGGAGTGTCGTTAACCTCTGGGACCTCCTGGTAGAGGTCCTAGTGAGTGCTCATGAATTATTTGCTCGGGGACACGGCCTGAGCAAGCCTCGAGTGCGAGTCAGCAGCAGGGCGAAGTGTGATCTGCTTGGGTCCCCAGTGTCTGGAAACATGGGGACCTCTCATCTCCGATCTTTCACATTTGATTTTCAAACTCCCGTGTCTCCTGTTTCCTCTCTACTCTCGCTTATTTCTTTTTCATGAGCTTTCTGGCCCAGCCCTGTCCTGCTGGAGTCCAGCGCTTCCTCCAGGGCACCTCCCCTGGCGGCCAGCATCCTTTCCTGCGCAGACCGGTTAACACCAGGAGGCTGCGGAAATGACTCTTCCTTCCCACCCTCCGCTCCGAAACCACAAGCCAGTGGGCCAAAGAGAGGTCGCTGCAGAGAGCTGAGGGAAGACCGGAGAGGCCCCTGGCTTCACAAGCAAAACAATGTCAGATGAAGGAGCTGGGCAAGGGAAGTCACTCCTGAAGGGGAACGTCTGGATGCAGGTGCTTCACTGCAGGCTGGCGCTGTCGCTCTGCTTTAGCCAGGTCAGGCTGGTGGAAGGCGTAACCCCTGCCAGACTGAAACATTGCCCCCTTGCCCTTGGGAAAAGGGTAACCTCTCCCCATGGTAACCTCCTGAAGCCATTCTGACCTTAGTGTGAGTGGAAAGGAAGCTCCTAGAACAGGTGTTAAGAGGAAGGAGCTGAGAGAACTGAGGCTTATGAGAGGCAGGTGCCACCAACAGGGCACAGCAGCCCCTGCAGAGCGAGCACAGGGAGACGGATGCAAAGGCAGACCCAGTTCTTCCCCTGCAAAGACCGGCATCCACTGCAATGTGACTGCAGCTCCTCCAGCAAGAGGGGCAGTTTATTCGTCTTCCTCATGAATCTCGGCTGGCCTGATGACTTATTTTGGCCAACAGAACGTGGTGGAAGTGACCGTGCGGCAGGTCTGAGACCAGGCCTCAAGAAGCCGTGTGCTTAGTTCATGCTCTTGGAACTGTGTCCAGCTGCAGAGCCCAGGCCTGCCTGTGGGAGGACAGGGGCTGTCCTGGCCCAGGCCGTCCTGGATCGGCCGGCCCTGGCTGAGCCAGCAGCTGACAGCAGGTGCACGAGTGAGCCCAGCTGGGATCAGCCAAGCATGGCTCTGATCAGCAGAACCCCCCAGCCAACCCACAGACTCCTGAGCAGAAATCAATGTTTATTGTTTTATGCCACCCATTTTGTGGTTCTGTGTTCTGCAGCATTATCGTGCAATAGGTAACCGATACAGGAGCCAAGAACAACTCTGCCTTCCCGCCCAGGGGCTGAGCCAAATGGAGAGTAAGAAACCTCAGCTTGAAGTTGAGACCTCGTCTCCAATTCCATGCTGACCACTTATCAGCTGCATGACCTTGAGCCTCAGTTTCCCTATCTATATAAAGTGGGATCCTAATGCCCACCACTCCAGCACATCAAGTATGCATTCAGAGAACATGATGAACATTTCTTTCTTCCTTCATAGAGAAAGAAGAAAGAAGGTGTGTAAGAAGGTGAGGTTAAGAATTCATGATTCCAAGTCTGACTCAGTAGTAGATGAACTGCCCAGAGGGTTAATGGCAAATAAAAGGTTAAAGATTTTTGTTTTCCTTGTGAAGGTATCTCAGAGCCAATTCCCAGCCTCGTACAAGAGGTAAGACTGCGACGTGCTTTTACATATGTGTCAGAGATCCTAATAGGTTCTGGACCACCGGTGTTTCCTAACATCACTAATTTATGTCCAAATACATTCTGCATATGATGGGTATTGTTAGCCCATAATAAATAATGCAGAAGTGCTCTAGTCTCCTTGCATTCAGTAAATACTTTCCCTGAATAGTTCAATATGGTCTTGCCAGGGCACGGGGGTGGGGGGTGGGGTGGGGAAGGAAACCACCCAGGGCCTGCATTTGTCAGCGGACACTTAACCTCCAAGTACCCAGGTTTGAAAAGTGTGCCTACAGAAGAATCCTTCTCATCTGTCGGCTGGAGAGCTCGGAAGCTGCCCCTCCTACAAGGGCTTGTGCAAAGAGGGGAGAGTGACCCTCTCCAGTAAGGAGGGCACACTCCAGGGAGAGCACAGGGGCCGCCGTTATGTTGGAAAGATCAACCAAGGTAATCAACTGGGGTTATGGTGGAAAAATCAATTACAAAAGTGAGTTCACGTTTGTACCCCTGGTTTCCTGGAGAAACTCACAGGTTTCTGAGGTAACAAGGGAAATAAACTGCCTTTACTTCCCTGTTCTGGATGGGTAGCCCTTTGGTGCCGATAGAACAGCAAGCCTACAGGAGAGGTGATCGTGTGCAGGACAGCACCCTTCCTCTGGAACTCATTCGCATGTTCAAGAGCCTTTGACATATTAAAAATACTGGGATCCAGTGCATTCAAATGCCGAAGCAAGAATATAGAAGAATTACACACTCTGATAATCCATGTTTAATATTCAGTAAGACATCGATGCTTGTAGTCTCAGTAATGCATGCTTCTTGGGGCCAGCAAAGGGTTGGGTGCCAGCACCTGGCCACGGGGACCTGGGGCGGATGGAGAGGCCCAACACACAAGACTTGGGGCTCAGGCTCTAAGCAGTTCCACAGGCCACTCAGGACCAGCTGGTGCCAGAGGCACTGATCGCCCACCTGGGAGGGGGAAGGCATGGTGGAGGGGGAAGGGCTCTTTTAAAAAATCATTTGATTATTTTGTGCTCCCTAAATTTTGGAAACTCTAAATAGTTCACAATTAGATGCCTTGCCATTCTCTTTGCTTCTTTGTGACTCGTGCCTTATCACCAAAGGCCACACTGGTCCAGATTATGGTGGAGTCAATATGGTGAACTTGGCCTCCAAGAGCTAAACTCTAACTTCGCCCTTGTTTCTCCAAACATCTCTGGCCTGAGTCAGATGAGAAACTTAATGGCTTTGTCTCAAGGCTGAGAGCTGGCTTTCCTCAGACACGCGGCCTTCACAACCAGATGCCAGTCGGCTCAGGCAGTGGACCAACATCCATTTGGGAGGCCGAGAGCAGAGGCAGGGAGGACGTGCAGTGCAAATGGACTTGGAACCATTCTTGGTTGTTGGGTTTCCCTCTCCTCCCCTCATTTCCTTCTAAGTGTAGGTGTAGACAAAGCCCTGGCAAGAAGAACCTCTAACCCACTTGGCAAGAGGAAAAGGAGAGAAAGAAAGGACAGAGGAGGGAGAAAGGAGAGCAGAGGGGTGGTGCACACACACACATGCTCCTCTCATCACAAGACCCCGGGGCGCGGGGTTCATGTCCCCAAGTTCAGAGATGCCGGAAGTCCCAGGAAGCTCAGCATTGCCCTTGAATGTCTGTCTGAGCCATGCCTCAGGCTTCACCTCTGACATGGCGCAACATTCTGCCCATACGGGTATTTCCTGGAGTCGCGTTTCCTCTCATTTGGAAAACGTGGAGGATAACTGATAAATCTCTGCACTTTCTCACACCACCACCTCTGTTTTCACTTGGGTGTTGGGAGGTTTACGAGCAAGTGGGTCTTCACAAATGTTACAGCAACTCTCCAATGTCCACTTCCGGTCAAATGGAAGGCACACCGCAGCGACCATCCTGAGCTCCCAAGCCTCAAAGACATTCACTAGAGAATACGTTTTACATCCTGTACCTATTTTTACTTTCAATGCAGAGTCACGGAAGGGGATGCAGGAAATGAGGGCTCTTGGATGTCTAACAACTTGCTTATGTGGAGGCAGGGCCTGACGGCATGGCCCCAGGGGCCAGATCTCCCAGGAAGGTGCAGGCCTCAGCAACTGCCCTGGCACCCTTCCAGCCGGCCCCACCCACAGGTGCTGCCCATAGGAAACAGGCTGGAGTTTGCGCACGGTGGAGGTGCGGGTGAGATGTACCTCCTGCCTCCATGTCCCTTCAGCAGAGGCTCTGAGAGCAAAAGAAAGAAGTCTCAAAGAATAGGTTTCTAATAGCAGATGGTCCAGGCCAGCTGGCAATACCACAGATTTTGAGAACAGCAGGACTTTAGAGATCATTGGGTCCAATCCCCTATTTTAGAGATAAGGAGATTGGAACTCGTAGAGCTGACATCATTTGCCCAACACTGATTACAGTTACGCTCTGAGGAGCCAGAGACAGAGCTCTGAGGACCCAGATACTGTCCATCTAGCCCAGTGGGGCCTTTGTTTCCCACCTGCCTATTAGAATAAATCTTTTGGGACATGCAGCCTTTGAAATCACAATTCTATGCCATGTATTCTGCCTATGTGGGAGCCTGGAAAAGAGGGATCTTTAGCTCTGCTGCCTAGCGGCATTCCTCTGAGCCATCCAGGAAGTCCTGCATTGCTAAAACAAATATTTAATTATGGATAGAAACATCTGGCTTCAAATGGCTAGGAGAGCCTGGGACAGACTCTTCAACTTCCTACTTAAATCATCTCAAGGACGTATAGTAAAAGATAAAACTTACCACACTGAAAATTACAACATCAGTCAACCTGTTTTGGGCATTGCTGGGGCATTTTCACCTACATGTAAGGCCAATGGGGTTGGATTGAAAAATAGCATCTGGATTAAAAAAATAACATCTGAGTCCTCCAACTGGTCAGAAATTCAAGTTCGGCAGCCATCCATCTGCTCGGCAGGGGCTGCCTTTTGAAAGAGCCAGAGTGCTGTCCACTCCCCTCTGCCTGTCACCTGAGAACTGTAGGTCTCAGAACACAATTGGGCAAAAAAACTCAGGGGGTGGAAGAGGGACACCAGGGGTGGAACATCACTCCCTGAGAGATGTAGTGTCCAGAGTGCTCTGGGTGCGGGTGGGACAAGCGGAGCTCTTGACGTGCAGTATACTGGGGACTGCCACACATACTCTATGTGGTGAGCTTGTCAGCAACCCAGGTGTGCATGCAGGAGATGAATTCACATCAGCCCCGCAGGGCCAAATGACAAGAAAGCTGGTTAGATGGTGGACACTCCGTTAGGTGTATCATGTAACGATTTAGGACAGGTCTTAGAGAGTGTGTGCACTGACATCCAGAAGCGAGATCGTGAGCGGAACACACACCCTTTCTGTTGCCCACATTAAACCGGAATGAGTCTCTTCTCATTTCAGAGTGAAGAAACACTGCAAAAGAGATGAAAAAATAGTGGAAAACAGAAAAAGGAACCATTATCTGAAAATCAGAGAAAATGTAAGTGCTCATATCTTCCAGAAACTTAAAAGAACATTTTAGAGAATCACTTGATATCATAGTATGATGCAAAAAGAGATGGCTTTTATAAAATAGGAACAGAAAATGATTAAGAAGAAAACAAACAGAAATCTGCAAGTAATAGTATGTAATGAAAAAGCGGAAGAAAAAAGATCAGTAAAATAAAAAAATGTGCAAGAAAATGAGAAATACAGTAGTAGTATTGGAGGAAATTGAAAGCAAAACTGATACTGTGGTTGTAATCCTGGAATTTTATGCAGTTCAGGTGGTCTTTTCTACAGGAAGGCATTCTGAGTTATTTAATGACTCAAAAACTATATCTGTGTACTTTTTAAGAAAAAGAACTTAAAGACCAGGAATGGTGGCTTACATTTGTAATTCCAGCACTTTGGGAGGCTGAGGTGGGAGGATCACTAGATGCCAGGAGTTTGAGGCTAGCCTGGGCAACATAGTGAGACCCTGCCTCTAAAATTAATTAGTTAATTAAAAAATTGGCTGGGCCTGGTGGTGCACACCTGTAGTCCAAGCTACTCGGGAGGCTGAAGGACAGTTAAAGATGATTTCAAGGCCAGGTTAGGTGGCTCACACCTGTTGTAATCCTAGCACTCTGGGAGACCAAGGCAGGTGGATTGCTTGAGCTCAGAAGTTCGAGACTAGTCTGGGCAAAAGTGAGACCCCATCTCTACTAAAAACAGAAAAATTAGCGGGTGTCATGGTGCACACCTGTAGTCCCAGCTTCTCGGAAGGCTGAGGCAGGAGGATCACTTGAGCCCAGCTCAAGTGTGAGGTTGAATGTGAGGTTGCAGTGAGCTATAATGACGCTACTGTACTCTAGCTGGGGTAACAGAGAAAGACTCAGACTCAAAAAAAGAGATGATTTCAGATATGTCAAACATGAAAAGCAAAACAAAACAACATGCCTATAGAAAAAAACTAGAAAGAAATGTTTCAAAATGTAGAACTTTCAAATGACGCATGCAAGCACCACAACTATTCAATACTATGTCGGAAAAGTAGCCAATACAATAAAATAAGAAAAAATAAGAAGTGAAAATTTAGAAAGGAATGAAATGAATTGAAGAAATGCCAAAAGCTTACATAAGCCGAGTGCTCATTATTTGAGAGGCATAATTCTGAGTGTATAAACTCACTTAATTTTTACAACCACCCTATGATGTGGTTTATAATGAATGATACTGAGATACAAAGAATTAAGTAAACTACTTAAGGTTACACAGTAAGCAACAGAGCTGAGATTTAAATTTAGGTCATCTGACTCCAGAGTCCTTGTACCTAACAGCTACCTTATACTGCTTCTAAGGAAGAAACAGAACTCTCACACTTATAAGTTAATGTGATTTTTTGCCTAGAAAACCCAAGAACCAGAAAGACAAACTACTAGAATTAATAAGAAAGTTAAGGCAGGTGGTCACGATGAACATAGAAAATCAATGTTGATTGTGTGTACATAAAAATCCAAGAGAATACACAGATAAACTGTTAGAATTAATATAAGAATTTAGCAAGCTTCCTAGACTCAAATCAGTAGACAAAAATCAATTTCATTTCTATGTAACACAACAAACAGAAAATGAAAAAGCATTTATAATAGAATCAAAACATCGAGTATGTACATAGAATAAATCTAACAATAGGTATGCAAGACTTTGACAGAGAACACTATAAAACTTTGTTTGAGAAATTAAAGAATACCTAAATAAATGGATTGGAAGACTCAATTTAATAGAGTCGAATTCTTTCCATATTGACCAATAGATAACCATGCAATCTGTAATAAAAATCTCAGCAGATTTCTCTCCCTCTTTTCTTTCTTTCTTTCCTTTGAGTCTTTAGAATTGACGAGCTGATTCTGAAACTTATCTGGGAATGCAAAAATCAAAGAGTACTCAAGTTATTCCTGATAAAGAGGAACAAGATGGGAGGATTCACTGTATCAACTATCAAGACCTTTAAGAAGGCTGCAGTGGTGTAGCACTGGGACAAAGATACACACTCCAGATGAGTGGAACAGAACTGAAAACATGTAAATAGATCCATACACATATGGACACTTGATTTAATGACAAGATGGGATATGCAGAACATGAGGAAAGTATGTTCTTTCCAGTAATGGAGCTGGGATAACTGGATAAGCATTGTAGCAGGGCATGACATGAAGTAGGGGTCAAGAATATAATAAAGCAACTATATATATATATATATATATATATATATTTTTTTTTTTTTTTTTTTTTTTTTTGAGACAGAGTCTCACTCTGTTGCCTGGGCTAGAGTGCCATGGCTTCAGCCTAGCTCACAGCAACCTCCAACTGCTGGGCTCAAGCGATCCTACTGCCTCAGCCTCCCGAGTAGCTGGGACTACAGGCATGCGCCACCATACCCGGCTAATTTTTTCTATATATATATATTTTCAGTTGTCCAGATCATTTCTTTCTATTTTCAGTAGAGATGGGGTCTCGCTCTTGCTCAGGCTGGTCTTGAACTCCTGACCTTGAGCGATCCACCCACCTTGGCCTCCCAGAGTGCTAGGATTACAGGCATGAGCCACCGTGCCCAGCCCAACCATACATTTTTTAATCCATCAACTATGCACAAAAAAAGCAAAGTGGATAATATATTAACTTTTGGCAAGTGTGGGGAATTTAGGGGCTCTCTCCCATGTTGCCTATCAGCAGTCAACTTGGAAGACAGTGTAGTCATATTTATCAAAATTAAAGGATGTGAATCTCCATGTCCTCACACTTTGCTTCTCAATGTCTACCCCAGGAAGCATTCCCACAGGTACACGGGGAGCTGTACAGGAGCATGTTCACTCAACATTGCTCAGCAAAGAAGGCAAATAGCCAAAAAATGGTAAACAGCCTAATGGCCCATCAATACAGGAATGGCTAAATAAACACAAATCCCCATACAA
>RJWJ010048750.1:0-10480 GCA_004363605.1 Indri indri | reverse complement strand
AGGAATGAGATGAGGGGCCCAGGGCCCCCCTGGCTAAGTCTCCCTGGGGAGCTGGAGGAAAGAACTGGCTCTAGGAACAGGGGCAGAAGGGGAGCCAGGCGTCAGGGGCTGTGGCAGAAATGGACCTCCAAGGGCTGCTGCAGGTGGGTGAGGGAGGGGCCCTTTAAATGCATATCAGCTAAAAAAACAGGTGATACCACAGCATCATCATAGCATCACCCCCCGCCCCCCCACTTGACCTTTTAAAGCCGTAATCTGACGGCACACCTGAATGCGGGGCAGTGACGATGCGTGTTTCGAGGTTGAGCAATCGTCCGTGTTTACTCTGTGGTTGGTATGAAGAGACCGAGGTGAGCACAAAATCCCTGACTATTTGTTTGCCCCACGGGAGGAGGAGCCGAAGGCCTCTCTCCGAGCACGGGATTGATCCGTGATCCCTGAGTCACAAGCAGGCGAATGGGAGAGGCTTTCACACCGGGGCGTTGGAGAGAAGCTCGGGTTTAGTAATAGACGCGTGGTGAGCTGTCCTTGATATGATTGCTGCTCTCAGTAATTACTATTATTTGCCCTACTCAGATGAATCCAATTAAATAAGAATTGTTCTGCAAGCAGGTTGTTCAGAGGACGGCAGAGAACTCCCTGAGTGGTAAGAAAGTCCCCTGAGTTTGTACTACGTTGGGTGGTTTCCCAAGTATCCCCACCTAGACGGTTTCTTTTAGATTGTGATCCACACGACCCAGTGTGTGCAGAAGGCCAAGCATGAGTCTGCCCATTTTACAAGTGAGGAGCTTGAGGCTCAGAGAGGACAAATGACTTGCCCAAGGTCACACAGCAGGAAAAGGACTGAGGCGGGGCTGGGCGGGTTTCCTCACCCCCATTTCAGACTTTGCTCCACCACCACTGGCTGGGTTCAGAGAACTTCTTGTTAGGTGTCGTTTGTCCTGGCTGGAGGAGCAGCGGTGGCTGGAAAGAGCAGGAAGTTCAGATTAAGTAAAACACTGTCATGCTGGTCCCATGATGGCAGCGAGGCCTGAGTCCTGGCCCCGGAGCCATGCAAAGCCCATGTGGCTCCACCCTCTACCGAGCGCAGCCAGCCTGTGCTGTAGAACCCAGGGTGCTTCTTGCATCTGGAAGGAGACACAAGATTCCACCATCCGCATTTCAAAACTAAATGTGGTTTTCCTCCTCACCTACATCTCTATCGGCATGATGCACAGTCTTCCCTTTCCGAGGTTTTCATGTAGAGATGAATGTTTCTTTTTTAAACAATTAGATTCATGCTATATACGGTTTTGCATCCTGGGTTTTTTTTTCACTTTAACTTTTATTTCATGAGTCTCTTCCCATGATGTTAGTCTTCAAAAATATATTTTAGATGATATAGTATTCTATCACATGCAAATACCCATTTGCTTGATTTTTGTCTTTGAAAAACTGTAGACAGAATTAAAATCAGAAAGAATGAGAGACAGACTATATGCATGTACACATTTCCAAGTATGAAAGTCTCTTCTTGAAAAACAAAGTGGAAGTAATTCAAAGAAAAAAATTACACGCACACATACCCCAATTGAGCCTAAAAGGTATTTGACAAAAATTTAGCATCCTTTCCTTAAAAGCTCTAAACAATAGATATGGAAACTATTTAGAAATAAGAAACAATAGAGAATATTTTTCTAAGCAATGAATCTCTAAAATCATATTCATTTAAATTAGGAACTAAACAAGGACTATAATATCACCATTATTATTAAATATTATCTAGCAAATGCAATAAGATCAAACATATATAAAACCATTTTGAAACTTGAAAAACAAGAAATAAATTTGCCTATTTTTGTTGATGATATGATTATATACTTAAAAAACCCAAGAGATTAGTAAGTGACTAGAATTAGTATTTGGCGACATTGCTACACACAAGGTAATTATACAAACATTGACAGCTTCTCTCTGTTCTAGCCATAAGCAACTAGAAATGGAAAGTAATTTATTTACAACAGTAACCAAAACTATGAAATATTTACAAATAAAATGTAACAAGAAAGAAAAGGTCCTACATAAAAACAATAAAATCTAATTAAATGGCATAAAGCTAGACCTGAATAATGGGAAAGCCATATCCTATACTTGGATGGGAATACATACATTTTACTTAAAGTACCCTTCCTAGAATTAATGTATAAATTTAATGCAATTCCAAATAGAAGCCTGACAGAGTCTTTTTTAAGAGGCAGAGAATTGGATAAAATAATTATAAAGCTTATTTGGAAAAATTAATTCGTAAGAATAACAACTTTTTGAAAAAGAATAGTTGGGGGAGTTTGTATTTCCAGGTCAGGACATGTCAGAAAACCGCCATGCTATTCAAATAAATACGGTGTTGGCATAGGAGTAGAAAACTGCATCTAGAACCAAACAGAGAAAGCAGAAATAGATCCCAGTACCTTTAAGAATCTAATACATAAAAAAGATGGTGTTTTACTAATGGGAAAAGATAGATTAATTGTTCCTCAATCTTACAATTTATAAAATGATCAATTCTAAATAAAGACTTAAACATCAACAGTAAGACAGTAAAAAAAATCTCACACTAAAGAATTTTTCTTTCTTTTTCAGGAGACTACTTAATAATTTAACAGTAGGTAATTGCTGGGTGCAGTGGCTCACACATGTAATCCCAGCACTTTGGGAGGCCAAGGTGGAAGGGTTGTTTGAGGCCAGGAGTTCAAGACGAGTCTGGGCAACATAGTGAGACCCTCCCCCCATCTCTACAAAAAATTTGTTAAAAAGAATTTAACAATAGAGAAAACCCTGTCACCTAAGAATGAAAACTCAGAAGCTGTTTTTAAAAATATATATTAATATATAGTTGCAATTCAGAGGACAGATATTGGCTTAGTATCTATTATACACAAAGAGTTCTCATGAATTGATGAGACAATTACCCAATAAAAAAATGGACCAAGGATATAGAGAAGCAAAGCACAGAAGAACAAATCCAAGTGACCAAAAAAATTTGTAAAGATTCTCAAACACTCTAGTGGTAAAGGAAATGCAATTTAAAATAGCACTGAGATGATTTCTTACAACTATAAAACTAGCAAAATTTAAAAATAGTAATAGTATCTTTTGCTTTTGGGGATATGGGGAAATGAATACCCAATAGCTTCATTGACAGTCAATCTGTCAACATCTATACAATAATACATATATACCCTTCAGCCAGTAATAATTCGAAACACATAGACATAGATGCATCAGTACATGAGGCTTTACGTTCAAGAACTGCAGCCCTGGAAAGCTGGAACAAAGTGAATGCCTATAAACAGCAGAGAATGGAATAAAGTCTGGCAGTTCTCACCTTAGACTCCTATGTAGCTGTTAATAAGAATAAATTAGAGCCATGGCTGTTGACTTCGTTGAGAAAACAAGGATGCAAAAAACGTTGTGAGAGATGACCTTATTTTTGTAAACAATATTATTAAAGCCTGGGTATTCTCGTGTGCTATGGTATGAGCAGAGAGACTATAAATGAGGTTGTTAGCATAGGGGCCTTGGGAAGCTGCTGTACGTGGAGGAGGGAAGGTGCATGGAAGGATGGCAGAAAAAAAGGAAAAGGAAAAAAATTCCAACCCCCCCCAAAAAAAACCAAAGGGAAGGGTGGGTCTGCCACGTGCTTGGCCCAGGCCCAGGGGAAGCCCAGTGAGCTTTGCCATATCGGTAAGAAAGACACATCACAGCTGCTTTTTCTCTTTATTTTTTAATTTTTATTTATTTATTTATTTATTTGTTTGTTTGTTTATTGGAACAGAATCTCCCTCTGTTGCAGAGGCTAGAGTGCAGTGGTGTCAGCCTAGCTCACGGCAACCTCAAACTCCTGGCCTCAAGCGATCCTCCCGCCTCGGCCTCCCAGAGTGCTAGGCTTACAGGCATGAGCCACCATGCCTGGCCTCTTTTTCTTTTTTAATTGAAACTTCCAGAAGAATATTCTACAGGCACAGAGTGATGAGCTTTAAATAGTAGCAACTAGTGTTTTCTTCCTCTTGTGGCAGGAGTGCAGGCACTCGTGTTTGATGGACGGTTCCCTCTCTCCCCTCTCAGCGCTCCCACCCCGCTTCATCTCTGCGGGTCAGGCGGAGGTCAGCCACTGCCATGGGAACGGAGGGCTGACACCTGCATCGCCAGCGAGCAGGAAGACAGACTCATGTACGCATTATGGTTTTCGCTGGGGTTGATTTGTGGGCACACACCCACACGCTGCTGCGCAGACTTGTTCCCGTGAAACGAGTCTCTCGTGGTGGGAAGGGAACATGGATGTGTTTGACTGGATGCCTGTCAGCACTGTTCTGGGGGCAGAAGTTCCAGAACCGTCACAAGCATCAGCAGAAAGGCGCTCCTCCCTCCACCTCAGCATTTCTTCACCGTTACTTGCTGCCTCCCTGTCAAAATTTCATTCATCATTCTCTCAACACTTATCGAATATCTTCTGTGTGAAGGGGACACGCAGACAAAGAGCCCAAGGTCCACCGTTAAGGAGCTCACATTTGGGGAGCAGAGAGTGGAGAAAGAAAAACAAAGGACGGGGCCCCAGCCGGGCAGCTCGGTGGACAGACAGGACGCTCGGTTCAGCCGCGGCACAGGGGAGCCTTCCTGCGTGAGCTCACACTGCCGCTGGGTCTAGAAGGATGAGTAGATCTCACCAAAAAAGAAGCAGTTTGTGCAAAGTTTCAGAAGAGGGAAGAGCAGGGCGGGTTCAGCGGGAACCTCCAGTGGTGGGACAGACCCGCGGCACCCAGGACCCCTGGCCACACTGCGCCGTGGCTGCTCGGTGAGTTATGCATCCTGCCTGCTAGACTGTCAACTCCTCTCCCTCACCTGTGGTGTCCACAGCGCCTACCACCGGGGAGGCCACTCAGTGAATGGGGAGTGACTCGAACAGCAGCTGTCTCACAGCTGACCCTGCAGCGGGCGCCATTTTGTCCTGGCCCCAGAGGGCCTTGGCATCCCTCCTGCTTTGGCAGAGCCTGGGACTCGGGATTCTGTCTCTGAGCGCTCACTGGGTCTCCTTCAAAACCCCAGACCTTTCTCCTCTCTGACCAAGTCAGAAACAACAGTGGATCCAGCGCAGCCAACTTGACAATGTTGTGCATGCATCTTTTAAACCTGACTCTGAAACATCAATGCTAACTTCAAAAATAGGACCAGCTTCTCCTCTTTGGTCCATAAATTAACAGCAAATGAAGACATATGGGTAGAACATCACGCCCTTTTCCAAAAAAAAAAAAAATTCTTTGATCAAAGAAGAATGTTTGGTAAACTTGCCCGGAGTTAAACTAATTGGTTGGGAGCAGATATAATCTCCCTAAGATGCTCTGCTGCTAAATTAGTATTGGTCAAGATGTTTGAAGTTCAGAGGGGAGCGGATTCTCAGAGGAGAAGCCCATTTGAATAATTGGTATCACGTGGTGTTCCCAAGACTGTCTCCCAACATCCAACCCCCTGGAGAGATGAAAGAGACCCCCACCCTGTAACTGCTCTGGCTCCGCCGGTGGAGATTCTCTGGAAACCTCTAAGAACAGGTGGCTTGTGGTCTTCCTTTGGAAACTAAGTGTGCCGAGGGAACCTGTTCCAGGGCCACTAACTCTTGTGGAAAGAGAAACGGGTTTGGAGGGGAGGCCTTCTCCAGGGTCTGGGCTGCAGCAGGTTTCTCAGCCTCAGCAATGTAGATGTTTGGGGCCAGATCATGGTTTGTTGTGGGGCTGTCGTGTGCATTGAAGACACATGGCAGCACCCCTGGCCTCTACCCACTAGGTGCCAAGAGCACACCCACACTCCCACACTGTGACACCAAAAACATCTCCAGACTTTGCCAAATGTCCCCTTGGGAGGGCAAAATTGCCACCAGTTGAGAACCAGTAGCCTATACCAACAATTTCCCTTCTTTGGCTCTGAACAAAATTTGGTACCTATAGCTTCAATTCAGAAACATCCTTTATGAATCAGGCCCAGTGGCGCACGCCTGTAGTCCCAGCACTTTGGGAGGCTGAGGCAGGAGGATCGCTTGAGCCCAGGAGTTTGAGGTTGCTGTGAGCTATGATGATGCCACTGCACTTTAGGCCTGGCAACAGAGAAAGACCCTGTCTCAAAAAAAAAAAAAAAAAAAAAGAAAAGAAAAGAAATGTCCCTTGTCAAAGAAAATTTTCCTCCTCTAGCTAGTTGCTGTCTTCTTCCTACCCTGTCATGTTAAGGCAGAGATTTAAATTACAATTTTTAGTGACTAATTTGCAGCCTATGTTGAAGTTGTGTCTCCCAGGCGTTGAATGCTAGCTTTGTCGCTGATGTGACCTGAGGCAAGACATTTCACCTCTCAGAGGCTCCATGTCCCCACCGTGCAGTGTGGAGAACGCCTGTCCCACTTGCGTGGCGGAGAGTCAGTGAAATGCTGTGGGCGCGTCCAGCACAGAGCAGGGCTCACCGACGGTAGCTGATATGACTGCATCTGCCCTGCTCTCTTCAGGGGCCAGTGCCGGGGCCACTCCCACGGCATGAGACTCCAACCTGCCACCAGTGCTTCCACTGTTGGCATAATTCCTTCAAAGCCTGCTCTACACTTAGAAAGAGCCGGAGGCCACCGTTCTCTTGGAGACAGGTGCCCGGGAGCAAGGGAAGAGCATGGGCCTCGGGGCCGGTCAGTCCACGGCCCAAAGGGTCCAGAGCTGGTCACTCAGTGTCCTCCTCACCTGAGGAAATGGGGTTAACAATTCCCACTTCACAGGGTCTCTGCGAGGATTAAGTGAGGCAACCTGCATAAAATTTCCCGACATGGCTCAGTTCACAGACGGTGTAGAATCACTGACTCCGGCTCAGCGGACAGACCCACAGCGCAGGAGGCAGGGATCAGACCATGGACCTTTCTTCAGGGGGAGGCCGCTGGGAGGCCCCAGGCAGTTCCTCCCTCAGTGTGGCTTCTGCATCAAACCGGGCACGAGCAGGTGTGTTTGCTCACTGAGCACGGGACATGTGAACCTTGAAACGTCCGCACTTGAGCAACAGGGAGTGATCACCTCTTCCAGGTGTTCCAGATGTGGGGTTGTTTTTGAAATAAGAAAATGTTCTTTCACACCAGACCATGGGCAGCACCAGAGATCTGGGAGGACTCTTTCATAGCAGAATATGGAGATTGTGGTCATTTCTGAAATCAAGCACCCACAACACTTTCCTGGTGACAGCCCAGAACCCTGAGTCTTGGCCCATCCACGGTGCCCAGCCCATGCGGGGTCTGGGATGCTATAGGCCCCTGTGCTCAGACAGACCTGGGTCTCCAGGCCACTGAGACAAGGGGTCTTTCCCGGGTTGTGGGCAGGGTCACATCTGTGCAGCCTCCTCCCCTGCTCCAGGCAGAGGGTCAGCGTCCCCTGGAGACCTCATCCAGACCCCAGGGGCCAGCCCCAGGCCCTGAGAATGGGAGCTAGCAGTGGCTTGCGCAACCCGTAAGTCCAACAGTCCCTTTCATGGACAAGTAACCTGAGGCCGAGTGCATGGTGCTGCGTCCCCAGCCAGCCTCCCCACTCAGAGGGTTCCAAACCTGTGGGCTCCGCCCTGAGAGTGGGGAAACCATGAGCGAGGAGCCAGGAGACCGCCCATGGCCTTGCTGAATGGCCCTGGGCGAGCTGGCCAATCACCCTGAGCCTCAGGTCCCCCCTGCAGATTGTGTGACACGGGGACAGGAGTGCTTCCCGTGCTCTGAATAGCGCCCCTGTTTCTTCCAACGTGGCACATTTAGGATGCAGAGGCACAAAGGTTGAACGCCAGTCACCCGGAGGCCAGCATTCAGGGCAGGGGGAGGGTGGCCTCCCCACATGCTTCCTTGTCCCTGGGCAGGGTCTCCCTCGGCTCAGGGCTGGCCACTGAGCTGCCCAAGTCCAGGGAACAGACCGAGCCTCCAGCAAGGGAAGTCAAAGGAAGGCGATGGGTCCTCCCAGGCAGCCTTCCCCAGCTGTTTCCTCCTGGCCAGGCCCAAAGAGGGGAACCTCCCAGCCCCTGCCCTCTGGCCCCCTCCCGCGCCGCCTGTCCCTCCTCCCTCTGTGGAGGGATTGTCCCATGGCCCTCACACCTCCCAAGTGCCTCCTCAGACAGAAATTCTATTCTCATAATCTCTTTGGCCTCTAATAATTCTGGTTTTACAGAAGAAAAAACCAAGGGTCAGGGAGGCCCCTAAAACCAGACCTAGTGGGAAATGCTGAAAAGGGACCCCGACCACCGCTGTCCAGGGAGCAAGCACACTCCCTGCTTTGGCACAATCTTAGGAAAGTCCCGAGCCCTCTCTGAGTCAGTACTTCTCATCTGTAAAATCAGACCATCTCAAAAGCCCCTTCCAATGCTCCTCCAATTCCAAGAATCCAGCCGCGTGTGTGTCCCTGCCCGTCTGCACCAACTGCCCCTCTCGGTCTGTGCCTGCAGAGGGCTGTGGGTGTGGACGGTGCCCCCAGAGCCTATGTCTGGTGGGGCTCATGGCCCCTCTGGCCCAGTCCCCAGGCTGGCTGTTTGTCCCTCCCAGATCTTTGTCACCTGCCCAGGAATGCCGCTTGTGGAGATGACGCCGCTGCCCGCAGATGTTCTCAGAGCTGAGCTTTCTGCGCTCACCCCCGCCAGAGGGCCGCTGGCGCACTTGGAATACCGAGCGAGAGATGTCATCCCTGTGTTCCCTCCTGTTACAGATTTTATCTTTCTCTCTTTTTTCATGAAAAGGGAATTTAGTGGGAAATTATTCCTCGAAAGTTGAAGGTCAAATTAAGATTCTGACATTTCCCTCGTAGATCCCTTGTGTGGAACCAACAACATAAGAGAGAAAAAGCTCGCTGCAGGGTGCTGGCCCAGAGCGGGACACAGCAGCGCCTCCCAGGCCAGGGACCCATCGAGCCATGACACCCTATTTTACAGAAAAGAAAACGCCCTGAGAAGTTGAAATGCTACTGAAGTCACAGATGCTGAGTGGCAAAGCTGAGACCTGGAGAAGAGTGACCAGACATTGTTGGAGCTTCACCTCTTGTGGCCCCGAGGAAGTGGCTCGGGTGGGCGGTGACCCCCACGCCGGCTTCAGGGGTCTGCTCTCCGAGGACCACGCTTTTGGGTCTGCCACCCTGACCCCGCATCTGTCAGCAGCTTCCCCCACAGAGCAGGGGCCTCTCCCCAGACAGTGGGGTCCTGGACCGAGCAAGACGAACACCTTCTTCCCTGTTCGTGCCCACTCGTTTCATACCACACCTTTGTAGTCTAAATGCAGTTCTTTAATTTGTCAGGTAAGTTGTGAAACTATGTGACTGTTCTGTCCACCCTATAGTCTCCTATTGCTCTGTGTATCTAGTACACAAAAGAATAGTAAAAATCACCTTTTCCCCCAGCGTGGGGTGCTCCACATGCATTGGTTCAGGAGCTCAGACTTGCTCACCCCAAGTCTCAGAGCTAACAGGGGCCGCCTGGAGTCACCGCAGGTCTCCGCCGAGCCCGAGCCCGTGGCCGTGCCGCTCTGCCTCGTTGCCCCGGTGGGGAAGCACCCGCCAGGCGGGGTCTGTTCTGCCCGATCCCTTCCAGGGCGCCCAGCCTGGGACTTAATTAGGCCGGCGCAAAGGCTTCCAGTAGAGATGAAAGGGGCCAGCAATACAGAACTGTTCCATATATAGGAACTCTCAGCTTTAAAGCTCTATTATCTATTTATCACCTATTAATTTTTTTAAAGAAAATAATTGACTCTCCCAACAGAGTTCTGAGGCAGATGGAGACTGTCTTTCCTTTTTTCTAATAAAGAAAGAAGCCTAGAGACATTGCAGGGAGGGGGCTTTATTTGTAGACAGTGTTTGAACATGAGCTGGAACCGGATGGCAGAGGCTCGTTTTTTTCTTCAAACAACCCAGTCTGGCCTCTCTAGGTTGCCCTTGTGGTTACATCTTAAATCTGCTTGAAGATGCCTTGCTGAGAGGCATTAGAATGTCACCAAGCTCCCTCACAGCTAGAGGGTTCTAGAGCTCTGGGGTGCTGACGCTTGCCTCGCAGGCTGCTGCTGGTCCCAGGGGGGAGCGCGTGGACGGTCCCTAAGTCAGGGCCCAGCACAAAGACACATTATTTCCATTGCTGGCCTGTCACCGGAATCTGTAATTATCATGCTGCATTGATTATTGGTAGGGAGAGAACATGCTGTAATTTTTAAAAATTATGTAAATTATCTTCTAGACTTTTTAGAAACTTTCTGTGACTATATCTGCCTTTGTTTCTGCTTGTATAGAAATTAAATTTTTGCCTTTTCCTGCAAAATTAGCTTTTATAGCCTACTGGATTATGATAATAATACTTTGTACTTTTGCAGGGCCTTTTATCCAGGAATCTCAAAGCACTTCGTAAACTTTAATTAATTCTTGCAACAAGCCCTGTGAGGTAGGTAAGTATTATTATCCCCATTTTACGGATAAGGAGAGTGAGACAT
>RJWJ010048749.1:0-10489 GCA_004363605.1 Indri indri | reverse complement strand
AAATTAATCCCTACTTGATGGAATTTGGGAGTAATTAGGTCACGAGGGTGGAGCCCGCATCCGTGGGCTTAGTGCTCTTGTGGGAGGAGGCAAGAGCTAGTTCACCCTCTTTCTGCTATATGAGGGCACCAGAAGGGGGCAGTCTGCGACCTGGAAGAGGCCCTCGCCAGAACAGGCCTCCAGAACTGTGAGGAATAAATGTCTCGTTTAAGCCACCTCGTCTACGCCAACGTGTTCTACCAGCCCGAACCGAGACACGGCCCCATCCTCTACGTCCACTGTCTGCACCCAGGCGTTCGCCTCAGGCGGGCCCTGCCGCGACACCTGGAAGTGTCCTGATCTTCTCACAGCCTGTATTCTCTCCTTAGCTTGGTGTTCCACAATGCTGTCAGACTACCGGGTTCGAGTCATAGATTTGATCATGCAGCTCCCGGTTAGACATCTTTAAAGGACCCCCAGTGCCCAGAGCGGTGACTATCACTGCTCTGTGACAGAGCTGGAAGGGAAAGGAGGAGGAATGAGTGTGGGTCAAACCAAGGCCTTCAGAACAGAACATGCCATTCTTCCCGCTTCAAATAATCTCTCCCCCGTTCCTACTGACAACCCCCCTTGTCCTGCATAACCTAGCTCAAATACCACTCCTTTAAGGGGCCTGTGCTCGATTCCTCTGAGATCATCTAGCATTTGAAAACCATTCTCTCCAAAAGTGTAGTTTCAACCAGCAGCAGCAGCAGCACTTGGAAACTTGATAAAACCACAAACTCTCAGGCCCTACTCAAGACTTTCTGAATCAGTTCCTCTGGGGTTAAGGCCCAGCCATGCGGGTTTTAATAAGCCTTCCAGGTGATTCTGATGTACGCTGAAGTCTAAGAATTCTTTTCAAGCATTCATGATAGTGTTTTGGGACCCTGTGTCTTGTTTTCAGCCTAAGAATCGAATCTTTTTGAGGACAGGCACTGTGTCTTATCTTTTTATTTCCGGGACCTGGCACAGTACCCACCACTTGGTAGAGCCACAGTCAGGTTTATGGTTGAATAAAGACAATTTGAAGATGAATGTCACATGTTCCTTTTTGTTTTCCCGTCGTTGAGTACTTACCCTTGAGATCAAATATAGTTCTCAGAGGCTATAAAATTAAATACAGAAGGAAATACAACAGAAAATTTCATCAACTCTCAGTTAGGTAGTGGGTCGGGGGAAGGGGAGAATCCCAGAAAACTCCTAATCATAGTTTTAAAAAAATTATTAAAATGTAGCATGAAAATAATCTTAGTTTAGTGTGTACTAGTTTCCTAGGGCTGCCGTATCAAAGTACCACAAGCTGGGTGGCTTTAAACACTACATTATTCTCCACAGTTCTGGAAGCTGGAAGTCCAACATCAAAGTTGGCAGGGCCGTGCTCTCTCTGCAGGCTCTAGGGGAGAACCTGTTCCATGTGTTTGAGTTTCTGGAATTATTGGCAATCCTTGGCATTCCCTGACTTGTACACACATCACTGCAGTCACTGCCTCTGTGGTCATATGATGTTGTATGTGTCTGTGTCTCTTCTTATAAGGACACCAGTCATATTGGATTTATGGCCCACCATGCTCAGCACCTTGACTTGATTGCATCTGTAATGACCCTATTTCCAAGTGAGGTCACATTCATAGGTACTAGGGGGTAAGACTTGAACATATCTTTTTGGGGAGACACAATTTATCCCACAACAGGCATATCAATTTTTTAGATGAAATTATATCCTATATTTAGGGACATATTTACTATTCTCCAGAAATTACTCAGAAGCGTCAAAGAACAATAGAAATGCAATCATTTAGGACTCAAAATATCACATAAGTTACTTGCCTCGATATTTAAAAGGTATACTTCTGATAAAATCGCTGTTACTGATGTCTGTTTTAGCTGAACATTAATGAATATTGGAACAATGCCCTCACAACTTTCGTCTGTCGCTGAGCGAGCTGTCCTCGTTTCCGAATCGTCAGCACCAGCCGGGTCTGGGTTTGGCTAATTGGCCCAGACACTTATTCTCTGTGAGCTCCTAGGCCTGGGTTGGAAATGACTAAACAGTTAAAAGATGTCTCAAAGTTTCCTTTCCTTCTGAGAGCAAGAAAGGGAAGTTTTGCCTGCTTGCTCCTGGGTGGTTCATACTTTCATGCTCTGCACTCCCAATGATCCCTCCTGGCCTCAAAGTCAGTCATCTGCAGAGATTTTTAATACTTTTAAAAAATTTGTTTTCAGTCCACTTGGAGAATTTTACTAGGAAGTAAAATTCATATTATGAATAATATGGCTTTTCATATCACAAGCCATTTATTTGTTTTGGTTGATATTCATTAAGCTAAATATTTTACATATTAATTCATTTAGTCCTTACAACGACTCTGATCTGGGTATCAGTATTAGCTCCAATTCATAGACAGGAAACTGAGAAACAGAGAAGCATTTGCTGTGGGCTTCTCAGCCAGTGAGCAGTAGAGCTAGGGTATGAACATAGGCCTACAGGAATTTTGATTCCCGACCTAACCATGTGACTTCACGGCTTTTTCCTGTTCCCCGGGTCTCAACTGGTGGCTCACAGGCCAAACCATCCAGTAGAGAAGTATTGGGCAATGGATTTTTTAAATTTAAATTGAATACTCTTAGGCAGGCTTTGCCTTCCAGCTCTTTCTCATTTCTACTTTCTTACACTGTGTTACTTTATACCTTTGTGGTGGGACCAGGAATGTATTTGATTTTTGCCTGTATCTGCCCCTATGTTCTAATGCAATCTCAACCTAAATAACAAACAGAGAGGGGCTCTCTAAAAGAAAATGATAGTTATTCAGGAATAGGGCATTGCAATGGGATACTCCTGTCATAGTAAACTATGTGTATATGCAGGGAGGTAAAGGAAGACAAAGGTTTTAAAGGAAAAATGAGGAGGATTACATAATTAATTTGAAATAGTTATCCCTGGCTACGAAGATCAGTAACAAGGGTTACCCAGTCTGAGGTTGGACACGCAGTTGCTTGGCAGATGTGCTTCCAGAAGTACGTTCTTGGGTAAGGCAGCAATGGCCTTTGTGCAAGGTTAAGGTTTTTGCAGAGTCTTTTGTGATAATTCTTGTCATCTGGAATTCGTGCATGGGAACCCTCCCCTCACGGCCTGCCTCAGCTTGATTTTTCAGGGTTTTTTTTTGTTGTTGTTAAACACAAGTGACTTCATTTTTTTCATCTTGTATTTTTAAAGGGGAACAAGTGACTTCATTCCGATTCCAGCAATGTTCACAGCAAGTAGCTCAACATTTTTTCCTGTTTTCTCCCTATTTGTTTGGCCATTTTAAGATTGTGTTGAATGTGAAGCATTACATTTTTCCTCTCAAATTCTGACATCTGTGACAACTAGCATCACTACAGTTACAATTGCTCCTTCTAATGTGTACGTATGTTCACTAATCAGCAGGTATTTTCATTTTCTCACAGATGTATTATCTATTTTTTGTTTTTACCTGCTTAATCTGTCATATGGCAATTAAAATATCTAGTTATATTTAAAAGAATATGACAGCAACTTGGGGGATATCTAGCCTTCCTATGTTTGGATTAGGAAGCTAGTATTCCACACAAGTGGAAATTTTATGCACTCAAATATATAACCTTATACAATAATCTTCCAAATATAGCTTGAGGATATTGGGAAACTTGTGTGAAACTACTTTTTAAGCTCATAGTTGTCTTTTCAAGACCACTCAGGTTGAGCTTACATTCTTTAAACTGCTCCACCCCCCAGCCTAAAGGGGAACAAAGAGTTTGGTTCGGTGCTGTTTGTAAATAAACAACTCATATTAATTTTAAAGATTTCTAGGGTCCATAAGGCCAAATGCCCTATATCAAGCAGCCCATAATCTGTGTATTATATAACATATAGCTCTATATTGGCTATCTATAAGTTTGATATAAGTTAATTCTTGATTACTGGAATAAATCATGTATAAAGAGTATGGACATAATTAAAAAGATACATTTGGTCTCTGCCCCTGGCTCCCAGCACAGAACTCCTAAATCCTTTGAAATTTCCTGGAAGATAGGAACATCTTTCGTTTTAATGAGGTGACTCTGGGGCACTCCTGGATGGGGGCTGATCGCCCGAAAGACCCAGACATGATTAGAAGCTTAGAACTTTCAGCCTCCCCCACCATCCTCCAGGTACGGGAGAGGGCCAGGAGAGTGAGTTAATTGATCACGCCTACGTGATGAAGCCTCCATAAATATCCCTAAAAGACGGGGGTCAGAGAACCTCTGCGTTGGTGAACATATCCACATGCCATAAGGGTGATGCACCCCAACTCCACAAGGGCAGGAGTTCCTGTGTGTGGGATCCTTCCAGACCTTGCCCAATATATTATCTCTTCATCCAGCTGTTCATCTGTATCATTTGTAATATCCTTCATAATAAGCCAAAAGTACGCGTTCTCCTGAGTTCCGCAGGCCACCCTAGCAAATGACTGAACCTGAGGAGGGGGTTGTGGGAACCTCTGATTTATAGCTGGATGGCAACAACCTGGACTTGCAACTGGTGTCTGAAGTAAGGGCAGTCCTGTGGGACTGAGCCCTTAACTTGTGGGATGTGATGCTAGCTCCAGGTGGGTGTTATGAGAATACAGGACAGTTGGTTTTTCCTTTATAAGGGTTATCTGAAAAGCCCCAAGGTCTTGAACACCTACCAGAATGAAAACCGCATTTGAAAGCCATGACAGCCCTTTGTGGAAAATGAAGTGTTCTAGGATCCAAATGAGGGGAGGGGGCTCCCTATAAACACCAGGAAAGGTCATGTGATGAACCCAGCGCAGAGGAGAAGTTATGCTTCACCGCTGCTGTTGTGGGCGCAGGGCCTGTGTCCTTCACAGGTCCAATCACGCATTCACAGGGCTCGGGTCAGAAATTACTTCTGAAACTTAAGCTGTGTACTTTTTGTTGCCAATTACATTAAAAATCAAACCAAAGACTAATCGGCGTCTGCCTTCAATGAAACACATTTAATATCTCATTAGCTTTGGAAAGTTTCACAGCAAATTGGCATAAACGGACACTCTAGAAAGAGAATTATTGTCTTTCTGTCTAAATAGCTACTGACACTCTTTGTTCTTTTTCTTTCTTTCTTTTTTGACTATGTGCTCTGCATAGAGGCTTTATAGAAAGAGTGCACGTAGCAGTGTTAGTTGACTTGCTTCGCCCCTCCCATGGCCAGGATAGACAGACAGGCTGTCAGGCAACTGCATTTCCTCCCATTGCTCTCCTGTCTTTAAACAATACTGTGCAAATTAACTTGAAATATTATCAAGACCTTTGTTGCTCCTTTTAATTCCAGGTAAAGCAGTTATGGCTCATTGTACTTATTCATTCCAAACCCCTGGCTCCTTTCCACAGTTGTTAGGTGAACAGTAATTGCTTAGCAATAACTCTTGTGTACACACCCATTGCAAAATAAAACCCAGAGCAAGGAGATCTCAATTGCAGAGATTCCTTCAAATCCAGGAGTCTCTATCCAGCAGAGATATACCACTATACCTAAAAAAAAAAAAATTAAAAGTCAGACTCTTCTCCAAAGAATAGCAAAATGAAAAGTAAGAAATTTCAAGTTAGAGCTATTGTGGAAAGAAACCTGTTGGGGTCGCAGCAGGTAAGGTTTTTATTCTCCTATTGATTAATGTAGGAGAATCATAATAGATTTAGGGACCACTGGCAGAAACCCGGCAGGCCAAGATCACATCATCAAGTAAGATGGTATCTACACCATCTTCATTCAGTTTCATTCACAAGTATTTCTCAGAGTTTAATATGTCTGGATTGTCATGCCTTTTCTAAAATTCTTCAGAAGCGCTAATCCTCTCAGTCACCATTGCAGCAAACCGTAACTCTCAGAAAGCAGCAGCTGTGGGTGATGGAAGGCAGCATCTATGGGAGGCAGATAGAAGGAATTTCTGCCTGAAGCATGTTGCTACAGTTGTAAAACTGGTTGAAGATACCACCTTTTATGATATCTGATGTCTATTAGTTTAAAGTTTATAAGATAAATTTCTACTTAAATTTGGAGACAGGAAAAATGTTGTCTCTTCAAATAATCTTGCATGCTTCCTTTTCAAGGATAAAAGAAACTGTATTTGCAACATAAAGTTAAATTTAATGTAGAAGGATAATAACAAACTACTCCAGGTATCTGGAAATATTTATTTTCTGTTCATTTTACTTAATTTGTTTTCTATTTCTTTTTATATCCATTTCCATGTCATTTAATATTATAAGCCATCTCATTTTCTCAGGTATGGAGTTCCACATTTAAAAAATAACTCCAATTAAAACAATTACTTATCATTACACATCTATTATTATAGAACAACCCGACAATATGAATTACTAGTGTTAACGGAAAAGAACCCAAACTCTGTAAAATAATTTAAAGAGGTTTATTCTGAGCTGAATATATGTGACCATGGCCTGGAGAGCCACGCCCAAGAAGACTTGAGCAAGTGGTCTTATCCTGGTTGGGTTACAGTTTGGTTTGATACATTTCAGGGAGACAGGAATTACACATAAAGTCATAAATCAATACATGGAAGGTGTACATTGGTTTGGCCCAAAAAGGAAGGATACATCTTGAAGCAGGGAATCGCAGGTTATAGGTGGGCTTAAAGAGTCTTTGATTTGTGATTGGTTAAAGAAATGAAGCTTTGTCTAAGGCTTGGAATGTTTTAAGACAAGGAAGTCTGTTAATCAGAGACAAGCCATCGGACAGATACCTGACATATACGCAGACTCAAGTGACCTGTTATGTAAATTGATGACCTGCAGGTGTGATTTAAGCTTTGTCTTAGGTCTATTAATGAGTTATGAGACATATCTTCAAGAAGGGAGGGGGCATGACCGCCATTCTCGTGGCCAGCAACTCAGCTATAGGCTATTTCTGGGGTTTGGTCAAGATGGGGGACCATTCAGTCAGCTGGGGGGCTTAGGATTTCATTTTAATTCACACTGCTGAGGATATGGAGCAACAAGAACTTTTATGCATTATTAGTGTAAATGCAACATGGTACAGCCACTCTGGAGGACAGTTTAGCAGTTTCTTACAAAGTGAACACAGGCTTACCACATGACCCAGCAATTGTGCGTCTAGGTATTTATCTGATTTGAAAACTCATGTCTGCATAAAAACTTCCATATGAATGTTTATAGGAGTTTTACTCATGCTCGCCAAGAATTGAAAGCAACCAAGATGCCCTTTAATAGGTGAATGGATAAACCGAATCATGGTACATCCATTCAATGGAATATTGTTCAGCAATAAAAAGAAACAAGCTACAAGCCACAAAAAGTCATGAATAAATCTTAAATGCTAAGAGCAAGAAGCCAGTCTGAAAAGGCTTCATTGTGCATGATTCTAATTATATAGCATTCCAATTACATTACAAACTATAGAGATAATACAAAGATCAGTGGTTGCAGGAGACACGAGAAAGACTGAACGGGCGAAGCACCGGGGATCTTCAGGGCAGTGAAACTACTCTGCGTGGTACTGCGGTGGCGGATACATGACACTCACTACGCATTTGCCAAAATCCATAGAACCTTACAGCACGAAGAGTGAAGCTTAATGTATGCCACAAACTCAAAAACATCATTTAGGAGGTTGGGAAATACCTGGATAGAATGTTGAATGGAACTAATCAAACTCAGTGTATTACAAATCTATGAAAAACCTCACTGAAGGGGTTGGGGGGAAGAATTACTGACCTAGGTAACTTTGGAAATGAGTGGAGTCTGTAAGACTAAAGGCAAAAGAAACTATATGAGCACTGTGCTCTAGTTCACAAAGTTGTTTCTATGGGGGTGTAGGTTAGTACTTGCAATACTGCTATATGTGTATACTGAAATTGAATAATTAATTAAATGGGTGGTAGGAAACAGGTTTCTCCCTGTCATAGCCAAGCAGTGCCTAAGTAGACATATCCGTGTGGTAACGGATTAGAATGGGAGACATCGGTATGAATTCATGTTTGGCTTAATATAGTTACTCATAGAAATATTTAGAGATCTTGCGCATGCACGGGTGAGTATGCACACGTTTCGTTGCTCTGTCGGCTGAGAGGGCCTATGAAACTCCAGTTGCAATAAGCACACTTTAGCAGCCAGATCTTGGGTTCTAAGACCATTCCCCAATAAAAGAATCAGGGAAATTGCTGATTCTAGGACTGGGGCAGGAAATGTACAGGATGAGTCTGGAGCATCTCGTAACATCAGAAAGTAAGGAAGTGCTCAAACAAAAACAACTCCACGGTGATGGGGACACGTCAAAGAGACACAGGAGCTGACTAAAAGAGCTTTTGATGGCCAAAGCTGGAACAATTTGAGCAGGAAAATAAAGTAGTATTGGATTATAACCCAAAATATAAATACTTATGAGTCTAGTATAAATAAATGACTAAATAAACAAATAGAGAATAGACATATCTCCCACAAGGAAGAATTCCAAATATTTTACGTAAATACTCTGCCCTCCAGGTATGGCGCATAACTCCCCACTCCTTCAGTGTGGGCTGCTCACAGCGATGTGCTGAGTCACATCGATAGTATGTACCCTTGATATGTGATAAAAACGGCACTTTACCTCTGTGGTCTTCATCTCGAAAATGCACAAGCCCAGGCTAATCATGAGAAAAACACCCAAATCCTAACTGAGGGACACCGTGCAGAATGCCAGACCAGTACTCCTCAAAACTGTCAAGGTCATCAAAAACAAGGAAAGTCTGAGAAACTGTCACAGCCGAGAGGAGGCTAATGAGATAAAACAATTAAATGTAACGTCGTGTCCTGGATGGGATCCTGGGACAGAAAAAGGACATTAGGTAAAAATAAAAGAATTCTGAATGAAGTATGGACTTTACTTAATAATGTCTCCATATTGATTCATTAGCAGTAACAAATGAACCTTTCTCATGTAAGATGTTAAGAGAGGAAACTGGTGCCAGGTTTACAGGAACTCAACTCTCTATATTATCATCACAATACTTCCATAAATCTGAAATTATTTTAAAATTAAAGGTTCGTTAGAAAAACCATGCACATACCTCCAGAGCACAGGCTGTTTTGTGTTTCAGAGGCGAATCTTGCGAGGCCATTAGGCAAACACTTGGAGTAGCCAGGACTGTAAGCAGGGCCTCTGGGAGCAGAATTCATACACCCTCACAACGGCGGGTAGAGAAGGGGTGCTGTTCTTACCTGCCACGGTGTCAAACCTCGACTTCTCCCTCTTTTCCAAGGGGGAAAGTTCACACAGCAGGGAATTGTTGTAATTGAGCCTGAGTGAGTGGAAGAGACATAGAGAAAAGGATTGTTGTTAATTCATATGAAAGCAGACATAGCCCACACGCTGCAGGTCTTGTCACCTTTCCGGGCAGCGGGCACGGGCATCACCCCCTGGGAAGCACTTGTGTCAGGCTGGCAGCGCCTTCCCCTGCCTCGCTCCCTGAGGTGAGACTGTGGAGAGGGGAGCATTGAGGGCACCTGTAAGTCAGACCTCAGAGAGGAGATTCCAGACGCCCTCCCTGGGTGGGACGGGGGAGCGCCTTGAGGACTGCAAGGCCCATGTGACGTGGAGCGGGCTGTAGGACGGAGGCAGCCCTGCCGCCAGGCCTTCCGATTGTTCACGAAAAGCCAGACATTGCAAATGTTACATGAAATTGCACCCCTTTTAAATGTAGGCAGCTCAGTCGACATCTTCTTAAGAAAACACCATGCCTGCTAAACAAAACACACCTGACAGCCTTCCTCAGAGGGTGGGCGCCCGGTGTGAGACTTTTGAGAAAGAGAAACTGTCTCCACAAGGCTGAGTTCTCAAAGTATTTATTTAAAACTCAGGAAGATTTTGAATTTAAGGTGTATGTGCCGTTGTAACCTTATGTAGAATGCAAGTAGAGTGTTGACATTCTGAATCTCACATGTAACAGCTAAAATTTGGAAGCTAGTTCACTCACCTGTTTAGCGTGGGATGGGAGAGAATTTACAAGTCATTCATTGGAAGAATAATTGTTGCAAAATATATTGCTTCTATTTTTCCTGGAAAAGAAATTTTTAAAAAACCAGGAAGATGGAACAGAGGTGGGCTGAGAATTTGACAAACAGCTGTGCTGTCCACCATGTTAACATATTAGCCTCATGGGACATGTGGCTATTTAAAATTAAATTAAATTAAAAATTGACTTCCTTGGTTACACTGGGCACGTTTTAAGTGCTCAATAGTGTTTTCCATCTTTGTGGAAAGTTGCATTGGACAGCACTGCTAAGTATAAGGAGATATTGGACAATTGGCAAAATTGGAATGCAAGTCTATATTTGTTGGTAATATTGTACCCATGTTAAATGTCCTAATTTTGATCACTGTAATGTAGTTATATAAAAGAATGTCTTTGTTCTCAGGAAATATGTGTGGAAGTATTTAGGAGTAAAGGGG
>RJWJ010048748.1:0-10486 GCA_004363605.1 Indri indri | reverse complement strand
AGGGTTACCGTCTCTCCCACTCCTGAGCCTAAGGAGAGATGTTGCTAGAAAGGGACTATTTCCTCACCTCTGGCAGAAAAGGAGGTTCAGGCCCTTCACCTCCCTGAGGTCACAGAAGTCAGAGCTGCACTTCAGTGTGGCCAACATTGGCCATGTGGGGTTGCCGAGAACCTAAAATAGGCTGGTCTGAACTGAGATGTGCTGGAAGCTTACAATACGATCTTTGAAGACTTACAATAAAAATACTTATTTAATAATTTTATATTGATCACATACTAAAATGGCAATATTTTAGACATATTGAGTTAAGTAAATTATTACAATCAATGTCACCTTTTTTCCTTTTATTTTCCGCAGCTAATGGAAACTCTAAAAGGACACGCGTGGCTCATATTTTATTTCTATTGATTTGCTGCTGTAGAGGACTGTCACTCTTTCCAAAGCTCAGGCTGCCTCCTCAGAAAAACCCAGAGACCAGGAATGTTAGGAAATGTGAAATTTTAAAATAATTTTTATTACATTGTTTCCATTTGCGAATAACATATTTTAAATAAATGAGCATAATCTTATGTGTAAGATTAAATGCAAATGCCCTCTGGGCTAGGTCAAGTCCCAGTTCTGGAAGAAATACCTGCAGGAAAATGGCAGCCATTAAGAACCGGTAATTGTGGGGCCAGGCATGGTGGCTGACGCCTGTAATCCCAGCACTCTGGGGGGCTGAGACCGGTGGATCTTTTGAGCTCAGGAGTTGGAGACCAGCTTGAGCAAGAGCAAGAGCGAGACCCCTGTCTACTAAAAATAGAAAGAAATTAGCTGGACAACTAAAAACATATAGAAAAAATAGCCAGGCGTGGTGGCGCGTGCCTGCAGTCCCAGCTACTGGGGAGGCTGAGGCGGGAGGATCGCTCGAGCCCAGGAGTTTGAGGTTGCTGTGAGCTGGGCTGACGCCAGGGCACTCTAGTCCGTGGGTGAGACTCTGTCTCAAAACAGCAAAAACAACAACAACAACAACAACAAAACCGGTAATTGTGACCTTCCTCAGTGCCGCCAGTAACGGCATCTCCTGTCACTCAACTGGCGGGGGCAGGGCCTGGAGCCCGGCCAGTCAGGGCGCTGCAGTGAGCATTGTCCGACCGGGTGCGCAGCCGGAGCGGAGGGGCGGACTCCATGGAGTCGGTGGGCCTTGGCCGGGCCCTTCGCTGCGGGGCTTTCGCTGGTGCTTCCCAGTCCTGGTCTGGTCTCTGCGGCTCCTCCTTCTCCGCTCCCGGAGGCCCAGGTGACTCTGCTGCAGCCTGTGTTGCCCTGCGACCTCCAGGCACCTGAAGATCCATAGGGAGGATGTTGGGACACCCCGGAAGCTGGGAAGTCG
The DNA here is from genome assembly GCA_004363605.1 of Indri indri. Taxonomy (NCBI): domain Eukaryota; kingdom Metazoa; phylum Chordata; class Mammalia; order Primates; family Indriidae; genus Indri; species Indri indri. The sequence goes on along the minus strand of RJWJ010048748.1, from coordinate 9,117 downwards.
TGAGTATGCCGGTGTGCGTGTCCTGGGGGGGTCGGCAGCGGCTGTGGGGGGACCCGGGCCTCCCCGCTGCGTTTCCGGAGTCAGCGGGCCTAATCTCCCTGACGCAGTTCAACCTGCATTCCCCTCGAGCTCAGGGTGACGCTGGGCTGGCAGCCGGGGTCCACAGTGTCCTGTCCCGTCCCGTTTGGTGACTTCACACTGGCCCGTACCCTGTCTGGGCAGCTGTGCTATCGCACCTCCTCCTCTGCCCTGATTGTGTGGCGACTACGGGAGGATCATCAGGGGAGGATCCCGCTGCCTCGGTGTGCGGGGTCGTGCGTGGGAGGAGGCGGGGTCTGTGGGGTCCCTGGCCCCTTCTTACTCTAGTTGAAAATGAACCGAGGCAGCAATGAAATGGTAAAGAGTGCATTTCATTCGAACAAACAGCAATTCAGGAATCATGAGGCCCCCAGGGATGGGTTGTGGTCTGGGGGCCCACAGGGATGGGGCTTGGAGGAAAGCCGTTTACGAGGCGCGGTGAGGAAGCAAACCGAATTCAATGACGGATTTCACTCATGTGCTTAACTTACTTGGAGTACCCAGGCAGAAATCACGTTGTTTTGTAATCAGAGGATAATTGGCAGTTTGTTGTTGGTTAAGACTAAATTCTGCTTGCTAGGTCTGTAGTGGGGAGAGACAGAGAGAGAGAGAAGAAAGAGGGAGAGGGAGAGATGGAGAGAGACCGGAAGCCTCTTGTGTAGCAAAATGCTGTTTATTTGAGCATCTGGGTGCAGATGGGTGGAGGCAAAAAAGCGTCCACTCCAAGGGAGGGGAAAGCCTTGGATTTTATAGAGAGTTTCTCAGCGGGGAGTGAGTACGTGTGCCAGAACAGCCACTGCATTAAATTGTTTTTTTTTAACAACCAGTTTTTGGGACCCCTGCCCAGTCGCATCCATCCTTCAGCTCTGGCCTCATTCTAATCAGGAGGGCTAGGGAGGGATAAACTTCATCTCTTATCAGAGAGGGAGGGGGAAGGAATGCTGGCTGCAGCTGTCAGATTTACAAAGTCTGGGGACTCTCCAGACTCCTGCAGCTGTTGTTTTACAAGCCTAAGTTTTACAGGAACCATATTCTGTCCTGTATGTACTTTTCTGGTTCCCACCTGGAGCAAACCTAACATTCCACCTTTTTGTTATATACATATACGAAAGGGAAGGGTAAGGTCTGGGACAAGGGTAAAAACTAAAAATTAGAAAGATTGGGAAGTGGGCGTTGTTGTCTTTCTGACTTTTTGTTTTTTCTGTCCCTGGAGATTTGGTCATCTTTGAAATGCAGTCAGGCCCATTACAGGGGACATGATCTTTGCCCCTGAGATTTGGTTTGGGGCAGGAAACAAACGCCTGGAGTTCACCCCCCTGCAGTCTGTCCAGAGCTTTTCTCAGGAACAGCCTGAGGCTGTAAAACAAATTCTGAAAGCTGTGAGCTGGGGAAATGTGAAGAGAAAGATTTACATTTCTTTTCTGGGCTCTTTTAGGTGTTTGTGAAAACAGAGTCCCAGCAGGTTGCCTGCTGGTTTGGGAGAGAGATGGCAAAGAGTAGGGAGAGCTCAGAATTGATTTTTAGCTGTCATTGGAAAATTGGGAGATTCAAGGCCGTCCTAAGATTCCCCCTTTTTGTTGTTAAGATTAAATTTTTGTGTAAAATGAACTCAGAAGTTGGGAAAATGGGCGGAGATCTTTCTTCTGTAGCTTCTTCGAGCTGAGGAAGGGTGTAGACATCTTGCTATGGAATTCATTTATTAAAAGGGAGGGGGTTGGAAATGGATGGTCTTGAAGGTAGAATAGAGGCAGGATGGGGTCTTACTAGAGAGAAATAGTGAGGGCCTGAATTTTACTAGACAGTGGAGAATGTAGGGTTTGAAAATGAGAGTGGAAAGTGGAGCCACCAGCGGCCTTAGTTAGGAGTTTAAGATCACGCATGGTGAGAAGAGCTGATAGTTTTGAGAAGGTAGAGAGGGTTTTTGGATTGTAAGCAGAGAGAGATGTCACAGAGTCCCCATAGTGGGTGACGGAAAGTATGGTTATTATTGTTAGGGTTTCCAGTGCAGGCAAAGGACTGACCGGCCTGGTGTGTAAGCTGGGCTGTGGCGGCATTCAGAGGGTGACAGGAGAAGCATACAGAGGACGCAAAGCATGGTAAGGAGCATGCATACCACAGCATGCGGTCAGAGCCTGGTATCCGTGTTGGGCTGGACTTTTGGGGAGCTCACCCTGGGTGGAAGCAGGTTCTGGGGGGCCTGTAGGTTTGAGTCCTGAGAGATGACTCTTGGTTGGGATTTCCAGAAGCTTAGCCATAGTGGTGGAAGCAGTGAGAGAATTATTTAAAAGTGGAAGGAGGCCCAGTTTGTTCTGGGATATCCTTGAGTGAAATCTAGTCTTCAGGCTGTGAGTGTTCCAGTCCCTCTGAGAAGTCACTAGTGTGTTTCATTGCTGGCAGGTAGGCACAGGTGGGGGTGATGGAGGAAGATAAGGGAACTGAACGGAACTCACTAATTTTTATCTCCTGAAATCGGTTTTTACAATTTTATATGCCTGTCTCTTGCAATAGCCCTTAGGCCTAGAGAGGATAAATAAGGTTGGGCCAGGTGCAATTTCATAGTTTAAATCCTGGAGATAACTTTGCTACTAATACAACTTCAATGGTAGTACTGGAAAGCAAAGCACTAGAGGGAATAATGTTTTAAATAAAAAGTCATGAAAATGTTAGTTCTTTCTATGACATTTTCCAAAGAAGCAAATCTTGGACTGCAGTTGATTATAAACTTTTTAAGAAGAATCAGAGCAAAACAACAACCATCCATGGACGGTAGAGATTTCACAATAGTAGACAATTTTAGGTGAAGTAAGGCAGAAAGTTTTATAGTTTAAAAGCCCAGAGTATCCCAGGGAAAAGTTGCATGTAAAGTTTCAGTTAAGCTTTTCCATAAATCAGAGGGTGGAGGCCATAAGATCTTTTCCCAGTGGGGTAATTGGGAAGCACCAAAGGTGTGGGAAAATATTTTATCTCCCAGTGGACAGAGAAGCTGTGGAATACACAGGGGGCTTGTATTTTATGTTTTGCTCTAATTACAGGGGTAGGAGAGGGAAATAGAGGCCCTGAAAATTCAGGAAAAGCAGAGGATGTGGCTCCAGTGTTTTTGCCTATTCCAGAGAGTTACGTAAGGTGTGTCAAAGTTAAGTCTGTTCAGAAGCCTGATGTGCCATCAGATGGAAGCAGTTGCAGAGGGTCTGTGGGTATGCAGGATGTCCATTCGGGAGGGGCAGCCAGGTCCGGAATGCAGGTGTGATCTTCCCATTTTAAGAAGAGGGCACTCGCTTTTCCAGTGCCCTTCATTTGTTGAAGGGCATGGACCTGGCAGAGCCATTTCCTGGGACATTGTTCTCCAGGGACCCAGAGTCTTAGTAGAGGTGGGGCTCAGTTCCCATAAAGATGTGTGGCCCTGTCCTCTACTTGCCTGGGGCCTTTCCAGTGACTCTCTGGAAAAGCTCCTTCACTGGGCAGCCAGGATTTGAAAAGCTTTTTTCTGTTTTGGGGGCTGTTGTCAGTTTCACTCTCTTTCCTTCGCCTCTCCCCATCTTGGTTATTAAAGACCTTGAAGGCCAGGTTTATGAGATTTTTTGTGTGGGATTTGAGGGCCTTTGTCTAATTTTTTGGAGCCTGTACCTGATGTCAGACTCAGACTGGGAGATAAAATGTGTATTGAGGAGTAAAGTTCCTTCTGGAGTTCCTACTTGATAATTCAATAATGGGCCTGTGTTAGGGATGGTGACTGTCCCCACTGGCCGGACAGGGGTGGTCTACGGATTTCATTGCCAAGTGCCTGGGCATTAAGTCAAACTCTCTCCTTCTCTTCAGGGCCTAGAGTAGAGGAAAGAATAGTGTAGAGGTCATGCCAAGTCAGATTGTAAGATTGTGTTAAATAAAAGGGACATGTACCTGCATGCTGCCTTCCACCCCAGCCCCCAGGACTTGAGCAGAATGACAGCGAGTAGTAGAGGGACTGAGATGAGGGCAGCGAGCAGGTCGAGGGTTAGGCTGAGGGCGTTCTGGTTGGGGAGATCTGCAGCGGGGAGGGCTGAGATCGCAAGAGTCAGGATCTGGGGTTTCAAGTTTGTCCAGAGCAGAGGGGGAGGGAGAGGGGAAGGCCTAGAGCGTAGCAGGAAGATTTGAGCCACATTACAGTTCATACGGAGTGAGAGTAGAGGGTAAAAAGGCGGGACATAGGGAATCTCGGCCCATTTGCTATTGCAGTGACAAACATTGTAGTGAGACCAAGTCCTTTGAGAGGAGGAGTAGACTGAGAGTTTCCCATTATCCTGGAAAGAGTAGGGGTCACACGGGGCCGATTCTACTCAATTCTAGGCATCCCTAGAATGAGGGAATAGCACGGGAGTGATCAGAGCGCGTGAACTCGAACAAAGAGTTGCAACAGGCGTCCCTGTGTCCAACGAGGTCCCCAGGGGCCGAGAGTCCTCCGGCTCAGGAACAGGACTTTTGAGTCAACACAAGTAGCCAAGAACGAGCTTGTGAGCTCCTACTGGCCAGGAACAGGATGTCTCCAGGATGTGGATTTGAAGGTCAGCGAGGGAAGAAGACCTGGGGGACTTCTCGGGATGAGAGGACGAGAGATGGGAGGAACCCCAGAGCGAGTTTGGGAGCTTTTGCTCCCTGAGGATGGAATGTGAATTGTGAAGGTCAGCGAAGGGAAGCTCCGAGTCCCAGTCCGGCGTCTGCCTCTCAGCTTGGTTCAGGAGGGTCCGGGTGGACAATTCCCTCGGCCGAGCTAAAGCTCTCTGCCTCCACTCCAGGATCAGAGACACGTTAGAGAGGGACCCCTGCATGGCTCAGGAAAGATCTGTGGAAACCTTACCAGTGACCCAGGGACTCAGAGGAAGGCAGGACTCAGGAGTTAAGCCAGGATGAGCTGCCGCTGCCCGCTGCTTCCCGAGTCACAAGCCTTGCCTGCTGGAGCTCCAGAGGTTGTGTCCGCCCAGCGTGCCCCACCGGGTTTCAGTGCCAAATGTTAGGTTCGGAGCCGAGAGAGAGACACATGAACGCTCAGGCATAGCAAAACGCTGTTTATTTTGAGTATCTGGGTGCAGATGGGTGGAGGCAAAAAAGCGTCCACACCGGGGGAGGGGAAAGCCTTGGGTTTTGTAGAGAGTTTCTCAGCAGGGAGTGAGTACCTGGGCCAGAACAACTGCTGCATTAATTTTTTTTTTTAACCGCCAATTTCTGGGACCACTGCCCCAGTCACATCCATCCTTCAGTTTGTGGCGTTGTTCTTATCAGGAGAGCCAGGGAGGGATAAACTTTGTCTATCAGGGAGGGGAGGGGGAGGAATGCTGGCTGCTGCTGTCTGTTAGATCTACAAAGTCCGGGGACTCTCCAGACTCCTGCAGCTATTGTTTTACAAGCCTAAGTTTTGCATTAACCACTTTCTGTCCTATATATACTTTTTGGGTTCCCACCTGGAACAAACCTAACGGTTTTCCTCTAAGTTAATATTGGGGTCCAAGAAATGATTCTTCAAAAAAAAACGCAGTTTAGTCATGCTGAGTGCTTTTGAAAATTGGAAAGCCTCAGAGATATGCCTGAAAATCACTGTCTAACATTGCCTTGATGCTTTGTGCTCTCACCCCAAGAGCATCGAGGGACTCTCTGAAGTTTCCTTATCTGACAAAGAAAGCTTCTTAGGAAACTCAATACAATTCCCTTCTATTGCCTTCCTGTTGCCTCATCACCTAGTGCAGGTGTATAACAGCCCCACTCCTCAATGGTGTTTTCCTCAACCTAAGGCCTGCCTCTCAGCTTCAGTCAGATGCCAACAAGAACAATTTACGAGTTAATTTCTTTCTCCCTGGTGCATTCATTCTTGCTAATAATCATTTTTCGCTTCTCAAAAGAATGGTATGCATTCACCATCTCCCTATGCTATGCCAAATAGCACTTGAGCATCTGAGCCCCAGTGGGGGTTGGGGTGATCCCTCTGTGATCTCCCCACATGCACATTGATGCATTCATATGCCTTCTCTCTTATTTGCCTTTTGTCATTGCATATTCAGTGAACCTTCTGAGAATAAAGGGAAAAGCTTTCCTCTGGCCCCTCTATTAGTAATTTACAGGAAGTGAATTTGAGTTTCATTTTGGTTTGCTGAGGTAGGAACACAGGGCACTGGAGCCATTGCAGTCTGATTGCCTCCTATTTAATTATTTTACCACTGCATAGGGGCTCGTATTCCCTCCATTTTCTGTTCCTTTTCCTTTTTTCTTTTTTCTTTTTTTCTGAGACAGAGTCTTGCTCTGTTGCAGGGGCTACTGCGCAGTATCATCATCACAGCTGACAGCAGTCTCAAACTCCCAGGCCAAAGTGATCCTCCTGCCTCAGCCTGCCAAGTAGCTGGGACTACAGGCAAATCTTACCATGGCCCAAATAATTTTTTTTTTCTGTTTTCAGTAGAGATGGGATCTTGCTGTAGCTCAAGCTGGTCTTGAACTTCTGACCTCAAGCTATCCTCCCACCTCAGTGGCCCAGAATGCTAAGATTATAGGTGTGAGCCACAGTGCCTGGCCTACCTACATTTTCTAGATGTATGGCAAGTGGTGCATAGATTTACCACCCTCTTTCCTCAGCCTGACTCTTCTAGGTCTTACAGTAAAATTCTAAATGTTCAGTTTCTTTTCTACATTTCCAAATGCCAACTTCCCATCCGATTTGCAGTATCAACTGTTTTTCCTTTATTGCCCAATTCAAACAATGGAGCATTTTAGTTTTCTTGCCATTTCTTTACATAACAGTGGGTGATTGTTTTTAAAATATTTGTTTTCTATTTCCAAACATTTCATGTGGGAAGAAAACAGACAATAATTTCATGGTACTCTACTGTGAAAAATCTTTGTGTCTCCCCTCATTTTATCTTCCCTAGGCACACACAACTTCCCAGAATGTCTTTGGGTTGAGGCTCCTCTCTAGAAACTGTACAGGATGATGTGTCCTCAGCCACCCTTATGTCTTTTCCTGGTCCTGTGTACTGACCCAAGGACCAGGGTCCTTTATTGTCTGGTCATGACCCAAGATGCCCAAAGCAGCCATGTTTTCCGAGTGTCCCACGAATTTCAGTCTCTGGGACATCTCCTCCCAGAGGACAGCTTGAGGTGTGGGGGTGGAGCCTCTCAGGGGAGCAGGTGGATGTCCTTGAGGTTGAGAGGAGTCTCCCCTTCACCTAAAAAGCTAACCCATTGGGACTTTAAGAATTTGTTGTGCCAGCTTCAGTTTTCATTCCTTCGAGATACATTACTGGTCAGCCCATCAGATGCAGGTATTCAGAGGAAATTTCACAGATCAGGCCTGCCCTCTGAATTCTCTCAGGTTTGTGAAGGAAGAAAACCTATTTCAAAGGACAAGGTTAACCCACCCCAACAGGTGGTGCAAAAACCTGCAAAGCAGTACACACTTTATGTGTGTTGGAAGGCAGAGTGCATTTTCTTCTGGGAGGGTGGTCACTGAGCACTGCAGTGAGCAGGACGGGGGTGGGAGGATGTCCCAAGAGATGTGCTGACACTCAAGTCAGACATTGCTGTATTCCAGTTACCAGTGTTGCTTTTTGAATTTGTTGCCTTGAAAAGCTTTGTTGCTTTATTTCAGCTTCAGTTTTTCATTAATTGTAAAATGTAATTTATCCGTAGAGCTTGAAAAAGAGAAAGTATTTCTGAAAAGGCAAAAGAAAAGTAAAATTCAGAAAAATGAATTAAATATGTAGTCATATATTCCATTTTGTAAAAAAAATTTATTTACCATTTCCCCCCCAGAATGAGTGTAGTAAGTTTCTTAGATCTGTTCTTTTTCAGGGTTGATTTCAAATGGAGTCCCAGGGCTTAGCTTTTGGAATGCTATCACGGAAAAGAAAGAGACAAAGTGTCTTTTACTTTATGACTGCATAAAAATGAATACATTTTGGCAAGAAAATGTGGTAGATACATTGATGAATTACACAGATTGACCAAAAAGTTCCCCTTTTATGGAGGGTAGAGAATATGGGAGAGTGGTTAACTCTGTTCTGATTTCTGGGAGTTGTACTTTAATGCTAAATCCTATGACTGGGACTTGAAAGCTCTTGAGAAATGTTTATGTATGATTATTTACTAAATGGTTTCTTTTCATGAGAGTAACAGTTAAATGAAATGTTTATTTTCTGACAAGGATAGATAATTTTGCTTTTCATGTTGAAGTACGAAATGCAAATGCCTTACAGTTTCCTTACCTCCTATAAACATCAACGCTGAGTTTGTGGGATTTTGCTGAATTCTTTTTTTTTTTTTTTTTTTGAGACAGAGCCTTGCTTTGTCACCCTGGCTACAGTGTAGTGGTGTCATCATAGCTCATTGCAACTTCAAACTCCTGGGACCCAGTGATCCTCCTACCTCAGCCTCCTGAGTAGCTGAGATGACAGGTGTACACTGCGGGGAATGTGGCCAGTGCTCCCCGCAAAAAGCCGGGTCCCTTTGGTAGAGTTGCAAGGGATAAGAAAATAATAGAGGAAAATGGAAAACGGAAGAAATAAAAGAATACACTGAGACAAAGATATAGTTTTATAAGTTTATAAAGGTTATAGGCAAAGCGGGTAGCTCAGGCGGCTTCAGACCTCACCGTCAGTCTCCAAAAACAGCCCCAAATGAAGTCTTACATGGTAACTTATAGGAAATAGTGAATGATTGCCAGGGGCAACAGGTTTACATAACAGCAGGTAGTTCCTCTCAGGTTAACAGATTTTCAAGAGGCTTCTACGGAAGGCTTCTATAGATTCTTTAACAAATTCTGTCTAAGTGAGCAAAGGTTACAAAGTCTTTCAAAGGTTAACTTCTAAATTCTAAGGTAAGTATATCATTTAACAGAGGGGGTAAACAGAGATGTATTGGCTCCATGTTTACTAGGTTATTGTGAATGGAGACAGGTAGTCTAGAGTGGTTTAAACAAGAGCTTTGCTTTAGCCATTTGGGAAGCTGTCTGTTCCGGAGGGCACTCCTTGTCAGCTCTCAGCCCGTAGTTTTTAACAGATTCACTTGTGCTTTACAAAGCAA